>JALJAT010000466.1:0-14986 GCA_034768735.1 Schistosoma mekongi | reverse complement strand
CTACAAATTTTTTTTATTTTTTTGCCTTTATTTTACCCATTAAGATGGGTATATATGTTTTAAAAGTGCTTTCCTGTTTAGGCCCCATATCATGCAACACAAATATTTTATTAATGAATTTTTAGTAGTATGAAATATGTCACTTTACCATTGCACGAATTTCGCCAATAGTACTCTACATTAAAACTATAAGGATACACGAATAGAAGCGGTTAATAGAATTAAGGAACTGCCGATAGTTATTTTATTGATGACAACTATGAAGAACATTAGTAACTGAATTTATAAATTTTCGCGAATAGAGCTCTTTTTATTTAAGTAAACGTGCGTGCATACTGAATGATATGACGTAAGAAACACTTTATATCGAATACTATATGCCCTTCTCAGACGAGAGAACTTATTATGAAATCCTAACGAAGAACACTATTCAAGTCAAATTCATAAGAATATATTCTTCGGTTCGCTATCTTCTTATCACTTTATTGTCTCAGTCAGTCGACTAAATTGATCATCCAGCCGGACAGAATGTAGTTTTTTCTAACAAACCCTGCTTATGAACATGATAGATAGCAACAAAAAACAAGAGAGGATCAATAATCCATCCATGATTAAGTACAAATGCACTCTGAACCGTCCCATGAATAGCAAGTTCCATTAAATTCATCTACCTCCTGTGAAGAATAATACAGGAAAACTGCCATGAAATTCAAGATCTGTATTACTAAAACTACTCCATGTTTAGCTAATATTAAACCTACCAAAATAATAGCTTTTTCAACAATTTATATTCCATATGTAGTAACGCCAGTAGAGTGCTTCGATGTACAATATGGGGCGTGATAGTCATGATGTAGTTGTGTCGTGCTGTTGATGATATGTAATAGTGTGTTTGTGTGTGTTATTGGGGTGATGGTTGATTGTATGTGGTAGCGTATGGTGTGTGTGCGTGGTGTGTGTGTGTGGGTGGGGTGTTGATGTGTGTTAGAGTTGTGTGGTATGGTATGGTAAAAGCCGGCAACACCGGTATTCCCAGCGGTCACCCACTGCAAGTACTAACCGGGCCCAAACGTTGCCACTTCGGTGATGGACGAGAAACCGGTGTTTTCAACGTGGTATGTAGCCGCCGACGTTTGACTACGCTCAATTTTAACATCAACCAAACAGCTTCTTACTATTTTCCAACCTGCATAGCCCATGACTCAGCATCATCAACCTCATCACAATCACACCATATTATACTCAATGCATGCATTCATTCATTTCTTGCTGCACTCGCTGCAACATGCACACACTACACAAATCCACTCTTCACATCAATGCCTCACGTTCAGTAACCCAAAACCCAAAGTGGAACACATCATGTCGTGTCAGTCGTGTCATGTGTAGAAGTGTGCAAAAGTATGTCTGCGAAATTCAAAAGTCCTACGTCGGAACACATCTACTCACGGTTCATGCGTTTCAGGCGATCTCTTTAAGTGTGTCCGACAACAATTTCAGCCTGTTTTGCACAAGTCCAACATTCACTCCACCAACCCTCTCCACACAGATTCACTGTAGTGCACGAGGTCCCAACTCAGTCACTCTGCATTCATCGTGACTCACAGGTTAATCCTTGGCAAATCTTGCAAAATGTGAAAACAGCCGAGACATGCGATAGTCCGTTATGCCAGCTAGTTAGTTGTTAGTGAATCTTCAGCAATCTGTATTTCGTCGGTCAACCCGGCAAGCCATAAACCATCGGAAATTCAAAACAGACATACGGGCAGGAGATTCGCCACAGAGGACAGCCAAGCACAAACACAGATAGATTCAATTGATACTGCAGCAACCCACTACTATTCATTGCAAATATAATTATCCTTAAGATTGATAGTACTAATACAGTAACAAGAATAAATAAAGGTAATAAGAAGCAGACCGCAGAACGATTACAGTAAGAGTTGAATGAAGTGAAGATGTGTGAATTTAACAAGCCAGACAACAGGACAGATACTGGAATTAATATACAAATGATAGAATGACAATGGATTTGAGAGGGAGATGCGTGGTAAGGATGGATGAGGGAGTGGTTGTGGAAGTGAAAAGTAGATGTTTGCTTCCGTGACAATAATGTGGATGATAGTCAGGTATGTAGTGTGTCGTGCTGGTGCTTGATATTGTGAATAGTGGGTTTGTGTGTGTTATTGGGGTGAATGTTGATTGTATGGGTTAGCAGTAATGGTGTGTCTGTGCGTGTGTGTGTGTGTGGGTGTGTGTCTGGAGTGTGTGAGGTGTGTGGTATTGGTATGGTAAAGCCGGCAACACCAGGTATCCCAGCCGGGCACCCATGCAAGTACTAATCGGGCCAAATAGTTGCTTAACTTCGGTGATCGGACGAGACCCCCCCCCCCCCCCCCGGTGTTTTCAAGTCGGTATGGTCGCCGACGTTTCTTATACGCTCAATTGTAACATCAACAAACACTCATTCTACATTTCCCACCTGCATCCGATCAGATCAGCTCCTGCTTAAAACCCTCATTCACAATCAAACAATTATTATACTCAATCCCTTCATCTCATTCCTTGCTGCACTCGCTGCAAACACTGCAAACACTGCACACATCCACTCTACATCAAATGCACTCACGGCAAGTCAACAAAACCCACAGTGAACATACAGATGTCGTGGCAGTCGGGTCCGTGTTGTAGAATTTGTGCAAAAAGTATGTCATGCGACAAGCAAACGTCCTACGTCGGGCAAACATCTAATAAACGGTTCACTGCGTTTAAGGCGATCTCTCTAAGGTGTCCGACAACAATTAAGCCTGTGGTTTCACCACGTAACACCAATTCATCACCAACCACTTCCACACAGATTCACTTTAGTTGCACGGGCTACCAACTCAGTCAATCTGCAATATCTTACCACAGGGTTTAATCCTGGCAAAATATTTGCAAATGTTGACAACAGCGAGAAAACATTTCAGAGAGTCAGCTTAGTTAGCGTAGTTAGTGGTTAGTGAATTATTCAGTCCAATCTGTCGCATTTGGGTCAACCAGGCCGCCATAACAACATTCGGAAATTAAACAGACATAGGGCAGGCAGTCGCCACAGAGACAGCAGCCACAAAACACAGTGAAGATTCAATTTTATCCTTCAGCATACACCCTACTATTTCATTGCACATACTAATTATCCTATATTGATAGTACCTAATAAAGATAACAAGAATAATAAATGTAATAACGCAGCAGACAGCAGAAGATTACCAATAGAGTCGAAGAGGGAAAGTGTGAATATAACAGCCTACCGGACCATGATACTGCAATTTATTACAATGATTAGCAAATGACAAGTATTTGAAGAGGGTGATGCGTGTACCGGAATTTACAGATGGATGCGGTGGAAGTGGTGTGGAAGTGAAAGTAGATTTGCTTACGTGACAATCATGTGGATGTAGTCATGTATGTAGTTGTGTACGTGCTGTGATTCGATATGTGAATAGTGTGTTTGTGGGTTATGTGGGTGAATGTGATTGCATGTGTTAGAGTAATGGTGGTTGTGCGTGTGTGTGTGCTGTGTGTGTGTGTGTCTGAGTGGTTGAGTTGTGTGGTATGGTTGGTAAAAAGGCCTGCAACACCGGTATTCCAAGCGAGTCACCCATGCAAGTACTAACCGGGCCCAACGTTGCTTAACTTCGGTGATCGGACGAGAACCGGTTGTTTTCAACGTGGTATGGTTCGACGACGTTTCTACTACGCTCAATTTAACCACATCAACCAAGACATCATTCTTACTAATTTTCCACCGGCATCAGCCTCTACTCAGACTCATCTTAAACCTTCATTCAACAATCACAACCATTATTATACTCAATGCATTCATCATTCATTATCTGCTGCACTCGCTCGCAAACACTGAACACACTGCACACATACCACTTCACAATCAAATGCACTCAAGTCAGTCAACCAAACCCCACAGGTGAACACTACATCCTGTCGTGAGTCGTGTCAGTGTTGTAGATTGTGCAAAAGATGTACATGGAAATCAAACGTACTAAGTCGGCAAAACATTACTCACGGTTTCACTGCGTTTCAGGCGATCTCTCTAAGTGTGCCGCCAACAATTTCAGCCGTTTTTCACCACGTCACAACCATCACTCACAAACCACTCTCCACACAGTTCACTTTAGTTGCACGAAGGCTACCAAATCGTCCATTGCAATCAGTCTACTACAGGTTAATCCTGGCAAATCTTGCAAATGTTGACAACAGCCGAGAAGAACTATGTCAGATAGTCAGTAGATTAAGCCAGTAGTTAGTTTGTAGTGCAATCAGTCAATCGGTCATTAGCGGTCAACCAGCAGCCATACACACATTCGGAAATCAAACAGAAAATACGGGCAGGCAGTTGCCCACAGAGACAGCAGCCACAAACACAGATAGATTCCAATTTACCTTCAGGACTACACCAATACTATTTCATGGGCCAAATACTAATTAATTAAGTATTGAATAGTACTAATAAGATAAAAAGATAATAAATGTAATAAGCAGCAGAAGCGAAGATTACCAATAAGAGTTCGAATGAAGTGAAATGTGTGAATTTAACAGCAATACAGGACAATGATACTGGCATGATTACAAATGATAGATGACAATGGATTGAAGAGGGTTGATGCGTGGTACAGACTGGATGAAGTGGCAGTGGTTGTGTGGAGTGAAAGTAGGATGTTGCTCCCTGACAATACTGTGGATGATAGTCATGTATGTAGGTGTGTCGTGCTGTTGATTGATATTGTGATCGTGTGTTTTGTGTGGTATTGTGGGTGAATGTTGATTGTATGTGTTAGCATTAATGGTGTGGTTAGTGTGTGTGTGTGTGGTGTGTGTCGGGTGTGTAGAGTTGTGTGGTATGGTATGAAAGCCCGGCAAACCCGGTATTACCGCGTCACCATGCAAGTATACCGGGCCCAACGGTGGTTAACTCGGTGAATCGGCGAGAACGGCTGTTTTCAAAGTGGTATGGTCGACGCCGTTTATTACTACGCTCAATTTAAACATCAACCAACACTCATCTACTATTTTCCCACCTGCATCAGGCCTCATAACTCAGCTCATCTTCACCTCATTCACATAACAACAATTATACTAATGCGGTCATCATCATTCTCTTGCTGCACTCGCTGCAAACCCTGCACCCACTGCACAGTACATCACACTCTCACATCATAATGCATCAGTCAGTCAACCAACCCCACTAGTTGAACATACATCATGGCGTGTCGTCAGTGTCAGTGGTAGAATTTGTGCAAAAAGTATGTCTGCGAATCAAACGTCCTACGGCGGAAAACACATCTACTCAAAGGTTTTCACTGCGTTTCAGGCGATCCTTTACGTGTGTCGCCAACCAATTCAGCATGTTTGCACAATGTCACAACATCAATCAACAAACCACTCTACACACAGAGTTCACTTTCGTTAACGAGGATACCACTCAGTCAATCTGCATATCATCTATACTCACATGGTTAATCCTTGGCAAATCTTGAAATGTTGCAACAGCCGAGAACCCTGTCAGATAGTCAAGTTAGTTAGACAGTGTAGTTTGTTCGTGAATTATTCAGTCAATCGTCATTTAGTCGGTTCAACCAGGAACGCCATACACACATTCGGAATTCAAACAGACATTACGGGCAGGCAGTTAGCCCCAGGGACAGCACGCCACAAACACCGATAGATTCAATTTTATCTTCAGGCTTAACCCAATACTAGTTCATTGCAAATACTAATTAGAAAATATTGATAGTACTAATAAGGATAACAAGAATATAAATAAATGTAATAAGACAGCAGAAGCGCAAGATAAACAATAAGAGTGCGAATGAAGTGATATGGTGAATATTAACAGACATACACAGGACAAGATCTGGATTTAATATACAAATGATGAGAAATGGATTGAAGAGGTTGATGCGTGGTACAGAGGATGATGTGGAAGTGGTGTGGAAGTGAAAGTAGATGTTGCGTCCGCTGACAAATAATGTGATGATAGTCATGTAATGGTTTGTGGTTTGTGCGTGCTGTTGATTGATATGTGAAAGTGTGTTGTGTGTGTTAATTGTGGGTGAATGTTGATTGTATGTGTTAAGTAGTAATGGTGGTGTGTGCGTGTGTGTGTGTTGTTTTTTTTTGTTTTTTTTTTTTGTGTGTGGTGTGGTGTCTGCGTGTGTAGAGTGTGTGGCTATATGGTATGGTAAAAGCCGGCAACACACGGTATTCCCAGCCGGTAACCCATGCAAGTACTAACCAGGCCCAACGTGGCCTAACTTCGGTGATCGGACGAGAACGGTGTTTAAACGTGGTATGGTCGCCGAACGTTTCTCAATACGCTCAATTTACACATCAAAACAAAACTCATTCGACTATTTCCACCTGCATCAAGCCTCATATCAGCCTCATCTTCAAATTCAGTCACAATCACCAAACCATTATTATATCAATGCATTCATCATCAGTCTCTTGTGCAACCTCCCACTGCAAACAATGCAACACTGCACCAATCCACTCTCACTCAAAAAGGCAATAACGTCAGTCAACCAAACCCCACAGTGAAACATATGGCATGTCGTGTCAGGTCGTTGTCAGTGTGTAGAATTTGTGCCCCAAAAGTATGTCGATGCGAAATCAAACGTCCTACGTCGGCAAAACATCTACTCAACGGTTCACCGCGTTTAAGGCGATCTCTCTTAAGTGTGTCGACACATTTCAGGCCTGTTTTTCCACCACGTCACAACATTCACTCACCCAACACTCTCCACACAGATCACTTTAGTTGCACGAGGCTACCAACTCACAGTCAATCTGCATATCATCGCTATCACATGGTAAATCTTGGCTAATCTTGCAAAGGTTGCCAAACAGCGCAGAAACCATGTCAGATAGTCAGTTTGTTAGCCAGTAGTTAGTTTGTTAGGGAAATTATTCAGTTCAATTGGCATTTAGTCGGCAATCAGGCAGCCATACCACACATTCGGAAATCAAACAGACATAAGGCAGGCAGTGGCCACAGAGACAGCAAGCCACAAACCACAGATAGAGTCAATTTTATCCTTCAGGCATAACCACTACTATTTCATTGCAAATATAATTATAATATATCTTGAGATAGTTACTAATACAGATAACAAGAATAATAAATGGTAATAAGTAGCAGAAGCAGAAGATTACCAATAAGAAGTTAGAATGAAGTGACTATGTCGTGAATATTAACAGCCATACACAGACAATGATACTGGCATTTAATATACAAATGATAGAATGCAATGGATTGAAGAGGGTTGATGCGTGGTACAGACTGGATGATGTGAAGGGGTTGTGGAAGGGAAAGTAGATGTTGCTTCCGTGACAATAATGGGATGATAGTCATGTATTAGTATGGATCGTGCGTTGATTGATATGTGACTAGTGTGTTTGTGTGTGTTAGTGTGGAGTGTGAATGTTGATTGTATGTGTTAGTAGTAATGGTGTGTGTGCGTGTGTAGGTGTTGTGTGTGTGTGTCTGAGTGTGTAGAGTGTGTGGTATGGGTATGATAAAGCCGGCGGCACAACCGGTATTCCCAGCGGTCACCCAGCAAGTAATAACCGGGCCCACGTTGATTAACTCGGTGAGCGGACGAGAAAGGTGTTTTTCACAGTGGTATGGTAGCCGACGTTTCTCAAAACGTCTCATTTACACATCAACCAAAACACTCATTATACTATTTTCCACCTGCATCAGCCTCATAATCAGGCCTCATCTTCACCCTTCATTCACAATCACAACCATTATTATACTCAATGCATTAATCACTTCATTCTCTGCTGCACTCGCTGAAACCCTGCACCCACTGCACAGTACATCACACTCTCACATCATAATGCATCAGTCAGTCAACCAACCCCACTAGTTGAACATACATCATGGCGTGTCGTCAGTGTCAGTGGTAGAATTTGTGCAAAAAGTATGTCTGCGAATCAAACGTCCTACGGCGGAAAACACATCTACTCAAAGGTTTTCACTGCGTTTCAGGCGATCCTTTACGTGTGTCGCCAACCAATTCAGCATGTTTGCACAATGTCACAACATCAATCAACAAACCACTCTACACACAGAGTTCACTTTCGTTAACGAGGATACCACTCAGTCAATCTGCATATCATCTATACTCACATGGTTAATCCTTGGCAAATCTTGAAATGTTGCAACAGCCGAGAACCCTGTCAGATAGTCAAGTTAGTTAGACAGTGTAGTTTGTTCGTGAATTATTCAGTCAATCGTCATTTAGTCGGTTCAACCAGGAACGCCATACACACATTCGGAATTCAAACAGACATTACGGGCAGGCAGTTAGCCCCAGGGACAGCACGCCACAAACACCGATAGATTCAATTTTATCTTCAGGCTTAACCCAATACTAGTTCATTGCAAATACTAATTAGAAAATATTGATAGTACTAATAAGGATAACAAGAATATAAATAAATGTAATAAGACAGCAGAAGCGCAAGATAAACAATAAGAGTGCGAATGAAGTGATATGGTGAATATTAACAGACATACACAGGACAAGATCTGGATTTAATATACAAATGATGAGAAATGGATTGAAGAGGTTGATGCGTGGTACAGAGGATGATGTGGACGTGGTGTGGAAGTGAAAGTAGATGTGCTTCCGCTGAAATAAGTGGATGAATAGTAATGTATATGTAGTTGTGTCGTGCTGTGATGATATTTGAATAGTGTGTTGTGTGTGTATTGTGAGGTGAATGTTGATTATGTGTTAGCACGGAATGGTGTGTTGCGTGGTGTGTGTGTGTGTGTGTGTGTGTGTGGTATGAGTGTGTAGAGTGGTTGGTCTGGTATGGTTAAAAGCCGGCAACCCCGGTATTTCCCAACATGCCGGTAACCCATTGAAGTACTAACCGCGGGCCCAACGTTGCTTTACAACTGCGGTGAGCGACGAGAACCGGGGTTTCAAAGTGGTATATGGTAGCCAGAACGTTATTACTACGCTCAATTCACATCACCCAACAATCATTTCTACTATTTTCACCTGAATTCAGCCTCATACTCAGCCTCTATCATCAACCTTCATTCACAATCAACAACCCTTTATTATACTCAATGCATTCTCATTCATTCTATTGCTGCAACTCCTGCAAACGCCTGCACACATGCACACCGCCATCTCACATCAAATGCAATCACGCAGTCAACCAAACCCACAGTTTGTTGAAACATACCTCAGTCGTGCGTAGTGCAGTGTGTAGAATTTGTGCAAAAGGATGTCATGCGAAAATAAACGTCCTACGTCGGCAACACATCTACGCAACCGGTTCAACTGCGTTAGGCGAATTCTCTCTTAAGTGTGGTCCGACAACAATTTCAGCCGTTTTTTACACGTCACAAACATTCACTCACACCCTCTCCAAACAGATGCACTTTAGTTGCACGAGGGGCTACCAACTCAGTCACATGCATATGCATCTCTAGCACATGGTTAATCCTGGCAAATTTGCCATGTGACAACAGCCGAGAAACCATGTCAGTAGTCAGGTAGTTAGCAAGCTAGTTAGTTTGTTAGGAATATTCAGTCAATCGGTATTTATCGGTCAACCAGGCAGCCATTACACACATTCCCCGGAAATTCAAAAGACATACGGGCGGCAGTTAGCACGAGGACCGCAAGCCAAAAACACAGAATAGATTCAATTTTATCTTCAGGCACCACCACTACTCTTTCATTGCAAATACTCATGATAATAATATTGATAGTACGAATAAAGATAACAAGAATAATAATGTAATAAGCAGCAGAAGCAGAAGATCCAATAGAGTTCGAATGAAGGGAATATGTGTGAATATGAAACAGCCATACACAGGACAATGATACTGGCATTTAAGATACAAATGAATAGAATGAAAGGATTGGAGAGGAGTTGATGCGTGGTACAGACATGGATGATGGGATAGTGGTTGGGAGGTGAAGTAGATGTTGCTTCCGCTGACAAAATGTGGATGATAGTATGTATGTAGTTGTGTCGTTGCGTTGATTGATACTGTGACTAGTGTGTTTGTGTGTGTTCTTGTGGGTGACTGTTGATTGATGTGGTAGCAGTAATGGTGTTGTGGGTTGCGTGTGTGTGTGTGTGTGTGTGTGGTGTTGAGTGTGTAGAGTTGTGTGGTCTGGTAGGTTTAAAAGACGGCAACACCCGGTTATTCCCAGCGGTCACCCATGCAAGTAATAACCGGGGCCCAAGTTGCTTTTTTAATTCGGTGATCGGACGAGAAACGGTGCTTTCAGTGTATGGTCGCCGGACGTTTATTACCTACGCTCAACTTACACATCAACAAACACTCATTCTACTATTTTCACCTGCATCAGCCTCCTAGCAGCCTCCTCTTCAACTCATTCAACAATCACACCACTTATTAGAATCAAGTGCATTCATCATTCATTCTGCTGCACTCGCTGCCAAACACTGAACACATGCACACATCCACTCAATCAAATGCATCCCGTCAGTCAAACCAAACCCCCAGTTGAAATACATCATGTGGTCAGGTCGTGTCAGTGTGTGAATTTGTGGCAAAGTATTGTCATGCGAAATCAAACGCTAGTCGGCAACACATCTACTCAACGGTCACTGCGTTTCAGGCGCTTCTCTCTTAAGTGGGTCCGACAACAATTTCAGCCGGTTTTTCACCACGTCACAAAATTCACTCACAACCACTTCCAACAGATCCTTAGTTGCACGGGCTACCAACTCAGTCAATCTGCTCTCATCTTACTCACCCATGGTTAATCTTTGGCAAATCGTGCACAAATGTTGACAACAGCCGAGAAACCTGTCAGATCGCAGTTAAGTTAAGCAGCTAGTTCGTTTGTTAGGGAATATTCAGTTCAATCGTCATTAGTCGGTCAACAGGCGCATACACCATCGGAAATTTCCCACGCATACGGGCAGGCAGTTAGCCACAGAGACAGCAAGCCACAAACACGATAGATTCAATTTTATCCTTCAGGATACACCACTACATTTCATTGCAAATAATAATTATAATAATATTGATAGTAATACTCACGATAACAAGAATAAAGAAATGAATAAGCAGCAGACGCAGAAGTTACCAATAATGAGTTTCGAATGGAAGTGAATATGGTGAATGTATTAACAACCATACACAGGACAAGGATAGGGCATTTTAATATACAAATGATAGCATGCAATGGAGTTGAAGCGGGTGCAATGAGTGGTTACAGATGGGATGTGGAATGGTTTGTGGAAGTGAAAGTAGATGTTGCTTCCGATGGACAATAATAGGGTGGATGTGCTGTATGTAGTTGTGTCGTCTGTTGATTGATATGTGAATAGTGTGGTTTTGGGTGTTATTGTGATGTGAATTTTGATTGTCTGGTTAGTCTAATGTGTGTGTGCGAGTGTGTGTGTGT
The DNA here is from genome assembly GCA_034768735.1 of Schistosoma mekongi. Lineage (NCBI taxonomy): Eukaryota > Metazoa > Platyhelminthes > Trematoda > Strigeidida > Schistosomatidae > Schistosoma > Schistosoma mekongi. The sequence goes on along the minus strand of JALJAT010000466.1, from coordinate 3,506 downwards.
GTGTTGGTGGTCTGAGTAGAGTAGAGTTGTTGTGGTGTGGTATTGTTGGGTTGATTGTTGTTGATAATGAACGGCAACAACCGGTATTCCAGACGGCACCCATGAAGTACTAACCGGGGCCCAACGTTGCTTAACTTCGGTATAGGAAGAGAACCGGTGGTTTCAACGTGGGTAGGGTCGCCACGTCGTTTATCACAATCGCTCAATTAACACACAAACAAATACTAATTTACTATTTTCCACCGGCATCAGCCTTACTAGCCTACTTCAAACCTCCATTCACAATCACAACCATTATTACTCATGCACTTTATAATCATTCTTGGCTGCACTCGCTGCAAACACTGCACACACTGCTCACACATCCACTCTAATCAATGCACTCACGAGTCAACCAACCCCACAGGCTGAACATACATAATGTCGTGTCAGTCGTGTCAGTGTGTAGAATTGGTTGCAAAAAGTATGTCATGCGAAATCCACGTCCTACGTCGGCAACAAATACTACTCAACGGTTCACACTGCGTTTCAGGCGAGTCTCTCTTAAGGGTCCGACAAAACAATTTCAGCCTGTTTTTCACCACGTCACAAAGTCACTCACCAACCACTCTCCACACAGATCACTTTAGTTGCCCGAGGATACAAATCAGTCAATCTGCATATCATCTCTACTCACATGGTTAACTTGGCAAATCTTGCAAAATGTTGAAACAGCCCGAGAGAACATGTCAGATAGTCAGTAGTTAGCAGCTGTAGTTTGTTAGGGACATTATTCAGTCAATCTGGTCATTTAGTCGGTTAACCAGGAAGCCATACCACATTCGGAAAATTCAAACAGCCATACGGGCAGGCAGTTAGCCAAGAGGGACAGCAAGCCACAAACAACAGATAGATTCAATTTTATCTTCAGGAATAAACCACTACTATTCCTTGCACATCTAATTATAATAATCTTGATAGAAAAATAAAGCTAACACGACTAATCAATGAATAAGTAGCGGAAGCAGAAGATTACCATCAGCGTTCGAATGAAGTGAATAGGTGTGAGTATTACAGCCATCCCAGGAATGATATTGACATTACTATACAAATGATAGAATGACAAATGGATTGAAGAGGGTTGATGCGTGGGGTCCAGAACTGGATGTGTGGAATGGTTGTGGAAGTGGAAAAGTAGATGTTTGGTTCCGTGACACTAATGTGGAATGATAGTCATGTATGTAGTTGTGTCGTGTTGCTGTGATTGATATGTGAATAGTGGGTTTGTGTGTGTTATTCGTGGGTGAATGTTATTGTATGGTTTGTAGTAATGGGGTGTGTGCGTGTGTGGGTCGTTGTGTGTGTGTCTGAGGGGTATACTTGTGTGGTATGGTTATGGTAAAGGGCCGGCAAAAACCCGGTATTCCCACCGGTCACCCATGAAGGACTAACGGCCAAAACGTGCTTAATGGTGATCGGACGAGAACCGGTGCTTACCAACGGGGTATGGTCCCGACGTTTCTGAATACGATACAACTACAACATCACAAACACTAATTCTAATTTTTACACCTGCATCAGCCTATACTCAGCCTCATATTCAACACTTTCATTCACAAGCAAAACCATAGCACTATACTCAAGCATTACATTCATTCTCTTGCGCACTCGCTGCAAAAACACTGCACACACTGCACCATCCACTCTCAAATAAATGCACTCAAGTCAGTAACCAAACCCCCAGGTGAACATACCATCAGTCGTGTCATTGTGGCAAGTGTGTAGAATTTGTGACAAAGGAGGTCTGCGAAATCAAACGTCTACGTCGGAACACATATACTCAACGGTGACTGCGTTTCAGGCCGATATCTCTTAAGGTGTCCGACAACAATCTTCAGCTGTTTTTCACACGTCACAACATTCACTCACAAAGTCCATCTCCACACCCAGATTCACTTTAGTTGCACGAGTTACAACTCAGTCAGGAGTCTGCATATCATCTATACTCCCACAGGTTAATCTTGGAAAATCTTTGCAATGGGACAACAGCCGAGAGAACCAGTCAGATAGTCAGTTAGTTTAGCAGCTAGTTAGTTGGTTAGTGAATTATCAGCCAATATGGCATTTAGATCGGTTCAACAGGCAGCCTACACCATCGCGAAATTCAACAGACATACGAGGCAAGGCAGTTAGCCACAGAGCACAGCAAGACACAAAACACAGAGAAGATTCAATTTTATCCTTCAGGCAAACAACCCACTATATTTTCATTGCAAATAATATATAATAATATTGAAGTACTAATAAAGATAACAAGAATCATTAAATGTAATAGTAGCGAACGCTGAAAGAGTACCAATAAGAGGTTCGAAGGAAGTAATATGTCGTGAATTCTAACAGCCATACACAGGGACAAGTACTGCATTAATATCAAATGATAGACTGACAAGGATTTGCAGAGGGTTGATGAGTGGTACAGACGGGTGAGGTGGAAGGGGTGTGGAAGTGAAAGTAGATGTTGTCCGCTGACCAAATGTGGGATGATAGTCTGATGTAGTTGTTGTCGTGCTGTTGATTGTCTATCGGTGAATAGTGTGTTGTGTGTGTATTGCTGGGGAATGTTGATGTAGTGTTAGTAGTAAATGGTGTGTGTGCGTGTTGGTGTGGGTGTTGGTGTCTGAGTGTTTGAGTTTTGATTATTGGGTGGTATGGTATGGTAAAGGCGGAACTACCCGGTATTCCCAGGGCCCGGCCCGTCACCCATGCAAGTACTAACCGGGCCAAACGTTCCTAACTTGGTGAGCGGAAGAGAAACGGTGCTTTCACGTCGGTATGGTCGCCGGACGTTTCTTACTACGCTCAAGTAACATCAACCAAACACTCATTCTCCTCTTTCCACCTGCCCAGCCTCATACTCAGCCTCACTCACCTCATTCACACTCACAACCATTATTATACAATGCATTCATCATCATTCTCTGTGGCACTCGCTGCAAACACTCGCAACTGCAAACATCACTCTCACAAATGCATCAGTCGGTAAACCAACCCACCACAGTTGAAACATACATCATGGGGTCGTGTCAGTAGTGTAGGGTGTTAGAATTTGTGCAAAAGTTGGTCATGCGAAATCACAGCTCCTACGTCGGAACAAACATTATCACCGGTTCACTGCGTTTCAGGCGATCTCTCTTAAGTGTGTCGACAACAATTCAGACTGTTTTTCACCACGTCCCAACATTCATCAAAACACTCTCCACACAGATTATTTAGTGGCACGAGGTACCAATCAGTCAATCTGCATATCATCTCTACTACATGGTTAATCCTTGGCAAATCTTGCAATGTTGACACCAGCCGAGAACCATGTCAGATAGTCAGTTAGTTAGCAGCTAGTTAGTTTGTAGGAATTATTCGGTCAATCTGTTCATTTAGTCGGCAACCAGGCAAGCATAACACATCGGACATTCGAAAAACCGACCTAAGGGCAGGGCAGTTAGCCACGAGACAGCAAGCCACAAACACAG
>JALJAT010000465.1:0-14988 GCA_034768735.1 Schistosoma mekongi | reverse complement strand
CAGTATTACAAACAATCACTTCAATATTGCACAACATTATTGCCAAGAATATACTACTTAATGGCAGATGTCTGTAGTTAGTAATTGATAGATTGACGCGAATTAGTGAATCACGGATGTGCAGGGGGGTTTCGTGTAAATCAGACTTGATGGTAGGCGTGCACAAATGTGGAACGCTCTAATCACCAAAATGCCAACACACATATCGTGATGCCTCGAAATGCAGCAGAATTGCAATACGAAGACATTGCTGGAGTTCACCACATCGTGATTGCACGACACATTGTCAAATCAAGAGACATTCTCATCACTACCACCAAAATCGATGCATGCATCCCATTTGCAAATTCCATCAAACCAATCCCGCCCTCAGGATCAAAATCGTAGTAATATCACTACACAAAGGATCAATACACTAAGGGAGAGAACCGTGCATAGGGGAACGTAACAGTCATAGGAATAAATATTACAGAGTCACTCATGAATACAATAACGAGAACACCCCTCAAGATACAGTTCTGAGAAATGTTCGTTACTTTTCTTTTAATCGGGTGCCCGGCGTAACAGACACAGTCGCCAAACCACCTTAGCTGATGGAGATTTACTAACTTCATCATCGACTTACCGTATCTACCCTAGTACTCGTATTCCTAACCCACATATTCCTTCAATTGGTGGTCCCGCCGCAAACACGAGCAATGTTTCGAAACATCTATGGATCGATCCCAGTGAGCCTACGAATATCCCTCTATCCTTAATGGCATGTTCACCTCCATAAAGTAAGACGGATCGAACTACTGCGTCAGTAGACTCGTTCTTTGGGCAGTAAGGCGGATGTCTCGCCTGACGCCACAGTGAACGCGAATTGCTAAAAGCTAACTCATGCCTTATTTATACACGCAAGACTTCAGCAGCCACCATACCGACAAGACATGATGAGCGCGCCAAGAGTAAGTGGATCGCGGTCAACGCATGTCAACTGTTCACACAGTCCTACACACACATAACTTCTGTGTCGAATCACAAGCCAATCCTGACGTAACATTTTAGCCTTTGGTGGAGAGAATATCATCCCAAACATCCTTTCATTCATTTTTAAGACGGTAGTCCAAAAGATTCGCATTTTATCAGCATCTCCTAAGAGAACTATCTCATCTCATATATTCTAAGTCGCTATTTTTGTTACCTGAAGGAGGTCAACCCCACCGAATGTCAGACATGAAATGTCCAACTTCTAAATATTCAATGATAAAATTAAGATAAAAATGGGGAAAGAGCCGAACAACCTTAACGAACACCACTTCAGGTAATCAGTTCTGATTACAATCCGCTATAAACTAGTGAACTCGAAATGTGTGTGTTCTGTGAAGAGTCTTGTATCAGATCATGACTTCTGTTGTCGCCTTTTTAATTGAACAGACCTTCCCACATAACCTTAACGATCGTATGAGTCAAATGCGTTGATGACTGGTGGGTTTAGTGGGGCTGGTATCTCAAGGTTTCTTCGAAGTGTTCTCCCACCTGTTTTTTGTTGTTCCATGCACTCAGTGATTGTTTTGTCGATCTTTCTTGATTTGGCCAGTCTGGCTTACTGAATTTCTCAGCATTTTTTCTTCGTGCATCGTATAAGTGGCCTCATGCTCTTTATCTTGAGCTTTTTTTTTCCTGACGTCACTCTAAGAGATCCGTCAATGTATTTTCTTTTATTCCAATGATGCTTCTCTTCACCTTGCTTGTTGACTTCTGTGTTGGATTCGGCTCGTGTCCCTAGCTTTCCTCTATTTTTGTCCCGGTTGTTATATAATTACTACTTCTGCTCCTCCTTTCTTGAGTCTTGTCCATAGTATACACACAAATCCATTTTTTATGGTGGTGCTCCTTGCGACCAAAACCTTCTATATGTTAAAGTTATTATTTTCTTAATTTCTATCCTTTTGTCTTCTCTTTTAGTTCCACCCTTTTATAGTAGATCGTGAAATATCTGGAGTTTATGTGGGGTGTATTTTGAATTCGTTGGGTTTGTTAAGTATCCCAGATATGTGGTGTATTAAAGCCTTTGTTAATAACTGTTTCGCCCAGTTGTCCCGTGTTTCTTCATTTTCAGTTTCATTTTAGCACGCACCAAATCGGTTATCTGAAGCTGTGTCAGCTCCTCTCCGTGCTCTTACGTCTACTATGGTACTTTAAACTTTCTTATAGGTACAAACTGTAATTCATTCCTGTGACACCCATGTAGTTTTGTGTATAAGTTTGGGGAGACATATTTGTGTGCCATCCTATAATCATTTTGTTGAGGGGGGGGGTCGATGGGGGGGGACAGGGGAGGGTTTGTAAACCTCACATCGTTCCCTTTCTTTCTTCCATTCCATGTTTTCCGCTGATAACCCATCCTTTCTTTGTCTTGAAGGATGATTTATGATTTAGGTCCATGAGGTTTTCATCTTATAATTGCTTTCCGTGCTTCTTGGGACAGTCCATATGGCTACTTCTTGTTATGTGGGGAGTTTCCCTTCCTCGTCCCAGGAGTATCCAAAACACAGTTCTGAAGATCTCGTTTTTGTCTAGCATGTAACCATTGGTTGTGGGCTTATTCCAAATATCTCCAGTTATTCTTTTCATTTCTTTCCTGCAGCTATACTTTGCACTCTTCTCTCGGTTCCTCACATCGTGCGAGGTATTCCATGTACCAATATTAATTGTTGTTGTGGTTGTCAGAAGGTGCATCGCCTTTTGAACTTTCGAGGTAGACTCGGCTTTCGCCATGAGGCGTAATAAAGACCTTCCAATTCCCAGGGCAAGTTAAGATGGTTATAAAGGTTTATACTGTTTATGCGCTTTTTTTATTTCAAGGTTATTGTTAACGGATGGGGTGGTTACTCCATGTTCCAACCCTCCTCCTTTATTATGGGCGCTTTGGACTCAGCACAACTTTTGGGGGTTTCTATTCGGAGTTTTATTTTGGTAATTTCCGTATCTCATTCCACATTAACACGACTTTATTACTTATTATTCTTGTTGTTTCAACATCTCAACCTAACCGTTTCGTTTACTACATTGACATGGTTTTTATTTTTACTTCGGGCTATTGGACATATCTCAACACCAAACCATCTACTCGCCACTTTTCTTTTCTTTAAAATTAAACTTTCAAACCCTCCAGCTGACATGTTTTGAGTGTAATCAAGTAATCGATCATTTTTTAACTCTTTACATCATTCGACACTATTACATAACTTTGTTTCGCCCATAAACATACAATTTTCATGGTTACGACTATTTGCGCCTGACACCGGAATTTATTGAAATAATTGAATAGAATATATTATTTATTTTGTGTGAACTATTTTTTCTTGTTTCTCTTTAACTTATTTAAAGAAACGATTTTTATGGGATAAATGGTTTTTTTAGCGTTAAACGCGATTTTATTGGTCATCAATTTTGGTTATATGATCAAGGTGGCTTCCAAGAACTGGTCTATTTCTTATAAGACTTTTCTCTTAAGGTGAGGCCATATTTCCATTTCAAAATCGTGTGATACTAGTTGAAGTATATGTTTCGAGAACAGTTACAACAGATTTTCTAGCATTATTATTAGTTTTAGGCGGCAAAGTACTTCTTGTTTTTCAGTGGATGTCGAAGGGAGCAAACTATTCGTTAGTGTGTCCTATTATTTGTGGTATATCTGAGCATCGCTTTTTAGAATCATAAGACTGTGTGATAAATTGCATTCGGAATTTCCTCAATATTTTCATTTTACCCCTCTTTTGTATAGTTTTTTAATTTATTCCGATGGGAATTACGTTAATCGAACGATCCTTGCACAATCTGATCTCTCTGAATTGTCTCTTCTCTAACTGGACAATGCACACATCACAAATGGCTATCAGATTTAGGTTTCAGGTTAAGTTTTCTACCGTTTAGAGTCAATGTTTCCCTTAAATTACTATTTTGAACACCGCCGACATGACTTTGGATTTACAGAATAAAACGGATTAATTTTTTCGGTTACTGCTCATTGGTATAAACAATCTCATAGATAATTTATATTTTATTGTGTTACTACAAAGAAAATTTTACGTAGTGATTATACTGATTCGAATATATTAAACAATCATGAGAATAGATAGGGACACCGAGCGCTTACCTCCAATGTTGAGATTTAAGTGTTTTTAAACATTTCCTAAATGCCGTTGATGTGCGATAGATTTTTCAAATCAGGCCTAGCATTAAGGGAATTCGTGTGACACTATGGAAAAGGCTTTCGCGTGTGACTACTCTTGACTTCAGTTGCTAAATAATTCTTCCCGCTTTTGATTAGAGCATACGCCCTTCTGTTGCCCGCCATTGTAACGTTAACGTAATGACTTGGAAGGACTGGGTTTGTATAAGGTTCCCCTTATACACCACGTAAACTTATATGTTTAACTTTATACTGATATTACCACAAAAAATGAACCTATAAACAGTAGTTTGAGAACAATTTGAAGAATAAAACGCAAGATATAATTTTTATCCACGAGGACCAGTGTGGAGTTGAGTATTTGACATACTCATTTGGTGATGTTGAAGTAAATTTCCAGAACGGGAAAATAAAATATAACAGGGTATACAATCAAATATATAATAATAATAAAAGTCTTAGTTATGGTTTGTGGCAGCATATACTGTTGTAAAAATAAAAAAAGTATTAGAGTAGATTGTTATGGCTTAATCATTAGAGTAATAATATATTCGCAGTAAAAGTTAAAATAATTCATAACTTATTTTTCGACATTATTTAAACATACGTTTAAGAATGTCCGGGGATTTCATATCAATTCTTAGATTTCTTGCACTTGCTAAACAGATCGAAATAACTGTACCATTGCAAACATAATACTATATTGAAATAATTCTAAATCTTTTAATTATTTATGTTCTTTATTGGTTTCTTGTGTTTTCATAAACCAGGATTTTGTACATGGAATGATGCAAGTTGGTTACATGGCGCGTATATGGTCCTTGATTCAACATTCAACTTTTTAATGAACTGATTAAACGTCCTGCATATATACCGTATAAATAATGTTGCTAACATTTCTGTAATTAAATGAACCATTTACTAGAGAGGATTGAACCCGGAGGTAAATTATTATTATTAAACATAATTTAGTTCATAATGGCATTTATATTGAATGGTGAAAAATTTATTTTTATTCATTCTCATTCCCAATCAATAATTGACAAGTAATGTCTGGTTTGGTGTCACTACTCAGTGACCGCAGTGTCACGTGCTCATCTATTTTCTATTCGTTTGTGCTTTATATGATGATTATTAGTAGGTTAGGGGTGTTTGAGTATAACTACATTAGTCAATGTATCGACAACATATGTACGAATTTAACGGAAGCATAAATTTTAGATGACTTTTATGTTAACTTTACTGAAATTGGACATTACGAAATAGTCCGGTTAACAACATATTTTCAGTCACACATTGTCTAAGAAGAGCTGAATAACTAATAAACTAAATAAGAACATTATTTATATGGGAAATGTGCACTTATAATAGTTGTATGACTGACTTTTCCGATACTTACTTAAAAGTTTTTAATGGGAAGCTGTTATCTGATGTGTTTTGAGGTTATAAGCTCCTTAATAATTTGGGTGAAGGTTACAAACGTCCATTAGTTTCAGTTTAACGTTTTCATTTGAAAGTATCATGTTTGGTATGAGACATATAGATTCTGGAGCAATTCCTATAAAGCATAGTAGGTGTTACTTTCCTTCTAAAGGAAAAGAAATTATTTGCCATTCATTTTCGCTTTGATTTTTTTTAACAATTCTAGACCTGGAAGAAAATAATCTTGGTTTTTTATGCCCCTCGCACAGAGCCCATACGTAGGTGGCCATTTAATACTTAGTGCATTAGCGAATATTGGCAATTACTCTCTATTTCCCTTTCCCATATGAAATCAAATCAAAATAGATATCATGACAACACAATTATTTGTCTCATATTTTCTACTTTCGAAGTATTAAATTTTTGATTTTTCCTATCTCTTCTAAACTACCTACAATAAGTGTCGAGTGACTTTTTAAAGGGGATTTTTCTTCTCCCTTTATTTTCAACACTACTGTAAGACTTAACAATTTATTTTTGCAACATACATTCATAACAGTATTTGTCAGAAATTATTTCGATTTGTACGACCGTGGAATTTAATGTAAGTTTGAAATATGTTGAACTATAGATTGTGGTCTGGTAATTAGATATTTTGGGCACGGGGCCTTCAAGATTTTACAAGTGGTGCTCCACGAAAATAATTTTTTATAACACGGGATGATACTGCTGTGGGGTCTCAACCGAATAAAATTGAAATAATTTAGTTAAAAAAAACTGAGTATTTTATGACATTCAATAACACTCATGAATTTATTGCATGAAAGCAAATATTCGCACGAATCCCGGAACCCGAACGTCCTAAGTTGTCGAGTTACGGTTGAAAACTCGTAAGATGTCTCATACTTTTGTAAAATAGCTGTAAAGTGGCTTGTTTAACTTAAGTCGTGTCGCTAACTGATCCAAACTACAAATCTAGATCTCCACCATAACGCGCTTGAACTAATAAAACAGACACATTTTCTGTTGCAAATTTACAGCTGATAATAATTTTCCTTGGCACGTTACATTATTGTTAGAGAAACTGTTTGCAATCGTAAAATCATATTATTGGTATAATAAATTTCTGTCTTAGTCTTTCTTTCTTTAACTTCTTAATATTCCCACTTCAGTTTCTGTGAACTCCATTTGTTTATTTTCTGACGAATTATGTTTAAGTATTTAGTAGAACCATAATTGGCATTAAAAAAACTTTAGATGGACGTTTAGTTACAATAATTAACTGAAATTACTCCTCAATTTGTTATAGATTATTGTGTTTATAAGCATAATCACATTAGTTCATTAATGACTAAATAGTCATTATCATACTACTATACACCCTCATTTATAAAAGCGTTAAGTTCTATTTTTAAGATACAAAATATGCTACTGACAACATCTTATGTTCCATTTCATTAATCTGTCTATCTAGGATGATTGTTTGTAGGCGTTATCTGACTTAAATATGAAAAATAAATACATGTGACTAACCGAAACTCTTTAAATTAATGGAGTGCTGAATTAATCTTGAATAGTGTTAAAGAGAAGTATTCCAGAATTTTAATTATTGGTTAACGGAGATATTTTCATTGAGAAATGCTTTATAGTAGTGTTTAGAGGCTGAGTTGTATAGTTTGACTGTTAGAACTTCACAATCGACCTCTACCATGGCTCAGTGCCTATCTCAGTTAACCAAGTTCCAAATCGATGGTAGGTAACGACGCATCTGATGACACCCGCAACAACTACAGACTCGCTTAAGAAGATTAAGCAACACGGACATATTTTCACAGAGTCCTATGTGAAACCCTCAGGGACAACAGCACCGAGACTGTATGATTGCCTAAATACGTCAAAACGGCTTGTTGCATACTATTATTATACTTAACTAATTCTACTTAATCATGCCTACTGAGAATTCCAGTGATATTCTCGAAACCATTTATACTAATGTTAGAACTCCTATTCTTAATGCTCTCCTACAAAAATACTGTTTTAATATGCATGAACTACAAAAATAGAATTAGTAAGACTTATTCCCCAGTTTCCTGTACTAAAAGAGTCTTCTATATGCGCCATAAACATAGCTTTTATTTAATAATGGGTTTTTATTATAGGTAATTAGATGTGTCACAATGGTATCACCACCAGGTCCCTACTCAGATTCCTCTTTGTCAAAACTAGTAAATATTCCGCTCAAAAACAAATCGACCATTGTCATTCAGTTCTCGTTATATAGATGGGCATTTGTAGTCCTCATAAATACAATAGACAAGAAGGATTTACTTACAAGATTTAACAGTGCCATCCGTTATCACTCTTATCCCTTAGAAGAATGAGCGTACTGGTAACTTCTCGTTCTAGCATCTTAGTAACACGAAAAGATGGTACATTAAAAAGAAGCTTATATTTAAAAAAACACCATCGGTTTGTCATGTATTCCTTTTCTACCGTTCCTACCACTAAGATACAAAACGGATTCAATGAAAATTCTAACACGCTGCCTAGATTCGTTTGTTCCGAAGATTCTGTGGAAGATATTAATTATCCATTCACATCATGTTTCAGTAGGAACGCTACTTGTTGAAATTCTTAAATAAAACAATTAATGCATACAAAGCGAAATCAGAATACCCAAATTCCCTGAAATCCGATTTTTTCGCTATGGTAATTTTTAAGTGACAAAATTGGTACAATCACACTACGCAACACATAGAAAAGTGTTGTAAAAGAACGCCTATGCTACAATCACCCTATCAGATGAACAGAAAAGGAAAAACCGTGTGTATATACCAGGTCAATTGATCCTGTAAGCCCAGTAACTCTGGAGCAATATTCAGATCTGCCCCGTCATAGTGTTTCCCATTATCACCCTGCTTAGTTGATTACTGATCCACTACGGCAAGTAAAACAGCCTATATTTGCACATTTTATTAATACAGAACATCAAGTAGATGTTAAATAGTTTTAAAGATCAATTTCAGTCCCCTATCTACCGTATATTTTACATAATGTCTTGTTTACATACAACAGAAGCCCTCGGTATCCACCTCCAATCGTCGTTGTGTAAGTATAAGAATTTGCACACTTGCCTTGCCTTGGCAATAATAGCTAACCACTACAACAACAATGAACAAAGAATTTCTTTTCAACATAGATATAATATATTTGTAAATAATCTAGTCGGATGAAATAAAAACATTCCACCGTTTGCCCGGCAATCTGATTCCGAGCTTCTTCAGAGAAATACCCTAATTCAAGAATTACCGAATGATAATGTAATAGAGGTCAAATTTTTAATTAGAATCTCCAATCTTATCCAGGGTATGATTCATGTAAGTGAACTAATGTTAATTGTTGTGGATGAAGGAAGGTTTGTACTTTGTGTGGTAGTTTCATATTACGAATCATTGTACAACATATCTTTTCGATGCTATGCTCACCCAGAGGGATAGATAATCTAAAGATAGGCTGCTACCATAGCCTAGTAGCCGTAAATCATGCAATGATAATTATTGGTCAAAGGATCAGGTACATATTTTGCGGATGGTAACACTTGGTCCCTGTGTAATTAAGAGTGCAAAATTCTCAAGCAGAATCAATCATAAATAAAGGGAGGGGGGTTTTGAGTCGGAGTAGTTAAAGGCTAAATTCATTGTTAATCATTATTGCCATGGGCACTACAGTACTCCCATCTCGCCGGATATATTATTCATATGGTTAACCTTTTTGGAGATTTTAATTCCATCAAATTGATACGGTGTCGTGATCTATGGATAGAATGCTATTGCCAACTTTATGTTCAAGTTTCCGTATTCGTGGAGGATTGGGAATATGCTTCGAATAAAAACTATGTTCTTCATCCTTGCATTTCAACTACTTGATGTTTCTCCTCGTATATAGCATTGCATTCATTCCTTTGATCTCAGAGACACAGTTCGTTTGTTCTCTTTTTGTATCTATCCCTTGCTATTTACAAGTGCAGAGTCCAGTGTATTGTTTGTTTGGAAGAAACGTATGTGCAATATTTATTACAATTCTTTTAATTTCTATTTCTTCATATATGTTCCACTTCTGTATGGGTGTGTCCTTAATTTGCTTAAAACAAGTACAAATTCATTCAGTTATTATTTCGTTATAATTTCGGATACTCCAATCACTTTCATCTATCCGCATGTCTTAATTGCTTGTTAATTAGTTGTAATCATTTAAAAATATTTTGAACTTTTAATTATTTTAACATATCACTCAATTATTGGTAATGATTGTAACTTCTATCAATGGTTAGTTACAACAATCCTGCAGAACACAACCGGGTATCCTGCACCACTCTCAGGCTCAGACCACAGAAAACAGTTCACGATTGACGTTTCCGGCTTAGGCCACTGCTAGCTTTTCGTAAAACATAATTCTATTGTTTACAAATAGCTGAGCAAAGAAACAAAATATCCAACAAATTACATTAGTTTGAAGTGGATGTCCCTATAATCGATAGAGTCCCACAAATAGCTGTAAGTATACATATTAAGTCAAAATAGTTTTATACCTTCAAAAGGGCTCTTTAATAAGTTGCAAAGGATGGGTTTTATCTAAACACTTGATCAGTATCAATCCATCCTCAATCCAGTAACATTATGCCATCGAATTTGTGATCGACTATACCATAGCTTTTTAGAAAAATTATTCTTTTTGTAAATAGTCCGAGATGTTTATTCATGTAGTTCTAAAAGAAAAATAACGAAGGACTACGAACAATTGAAACCTCAAAAATATACCAGAACCAAAAACACAATAATAGTACAATGGCTCGTAAGGCATGATTTATAATTAACGAACTATTTCGGATTAGCCTGAGATTCTTACAGGGTTAGGGTTTGTATGTATGTGGGTGTGGTTTGTGTGTTTGTAAGTATATATATGTAAACTGGAATACGTACATCAATCCAAGTTGACACACCTCAGTAGCACAGAAAAAACAACATCAATTTAGTAGAAGTTGTTGTTCATTTCAATGTAATTAAGATGAAAACGTGAACTTATAGATATGTGAACGAAATGGTTTCTTCTAGAAAGAAAGGCATAACCTAGATTCTAACTCACCAATAAGAGTAATAGTGAATGCACATGCGCTTTTGAAGACCGTTCTCAGCCATATCATCCAAAGACTCTAGCATTAATTACAGCACTCAAAAGGACCCAACGTAGTAGTCTCGCTTATACCAAGGCCACACTACCAGTTATGACTTTAATGGACAGATCCCATGGTTTTGGTTTCGCCACCGCAGCTTTTTTCCTTCCTACTCCGAGATCAGTCGGTATCCAGAGTCCGAGGTAGGTGGGGGTTGAGCATGTCACCCAGTCCTAACCACCCCAGTCGATGAGATTCACAACTCGTCAATTGATTTTACCCTCTCCCATGATACTCGGTGTCCAAACCTCATTAGTACTCATACCGGTATTCCATAAGTGCAAACCGATGTTTCCGGCGATAGTACACCGAACTCCCCATGCCTGTGAATTTCATCTACTATTAAGTCCACGTTTTCACATTCATACACTGAGACAAACGGACCATTTTACAGTAGACTCGTCCTTCGTTGAGAGGCGGATATGTCGTCGAGGCCATAGGGGTGTAGTTTGGTTAAAAGTCAAACGACCATTTTGATTCATGTTGAGACCTTGGTAAACATCCCCCCACCTAGGCGATCAGACTTCAAGAAAGTGAAATGATCGACATACTCAGGCTACTTCGCTTCTTATCTTCAGCTCAGGTTTTGGCCTTAGATCAGTCTCGAAGGAACTGTTTGTACTTAAGGGAGAGAACGCATCCAGAACGTGGTTGTATTGTCGCTCAAATGCGGTCAAAAGCGGCATTTGTATAGGCGTCCCTCACAAATGTGACCGTAGCTGCTACCTTGACTGGTGGTCGGGCTTGTCTATCGTGATGACCCAACTGAGCTATTTGGCTGGAACGCTTGTTCCTCTAGGTCCTACATGCCAAACAGGTCCTTTTTGTAGAGCGATAAGACCTAAAGGCAGCAACCTAAGATCCGAGGGCTAAGTCTTACTGCTGAAGGCACTGGGGTGTGAACAGTCGTAAGTGTTTCCCTCGGATAAACAAAACCAGCATCTGCATCGATGCATGCCTTCTCACAAAGGAAGGAAGAGGTTAGAAAAGGGTCCCGACCCTAAAAATGTTCCCACCTCACCTTACTCCACGATTATCCGTCTCCGACAGTAAGGCCTTCTAAAGACGGAGCCAACACTTTCCAAAACTTCCCATACACGGTCGGTGCGTGATCCGGCCTCAAGAAGTGCCCCTTGGTCTCTGCGCCTCGCGCTCCCCGGCACTGATGACAATATCCTCCTTTCTTTTTCAGGTACCTCAAGAATAATATCCTTCCTCCACTGTGGCAAGCCAGTAAGTGAGACTGCCCGCATACCTCTAACACAGCACACGAACCTCTTTCGGTGCCCCACACACACCCTCTTCCACCATCAACATCCGTTGACTGATTCACCTGAGTATTCGAAGTCATCAGTAGACTCCGGATTGACGCTAGTCTTTTAGACGATATATTTCATTTAATTCCTTATGGATTATCAAAGATAAACTCATACTCCTCATTTCTTACATACCCGAACAATCAGTCATCTGACATCGTTTGGATAGGATTAACGTCCAGCTCCGAGTTCATAAAAAAAATCAGTCCAACACAGTTTGCTGAAAAAGTGGACCACTATCCTTAAGGCCCCTGGGTTGATTCATCCAGAGTTGCTGCTCTTAGCTTACCCAATCTTTCATATGTAGCGTACATAGTGTGTTTACGAAAACATCACCAGGTGTCTGTTGTCGCATAGAAGTCGTGTAACTTCAAGTCCAAGCCGTAAAAAAAAATATCGGGTTTATTGTGTGTGCCACTGGTCTAGTGTGTGAAATAGCACAGGTGTTGTCGTATTTGTAAATTGGTGCTCAAGGGTCTATGGTAGTACATCTGTACTAGCTTAGATGTATCCCGCCCATCCCTATAAACGTCCTAGCTGAAACTCAAACAAATACTCCACCGAAATTGAGTCGTTTATCACGAATTTTTAATTCTGGTTTCGTTCATGATCTGAAAACTTTGTTTAGGATTACCTATGCCTATTGCTATTTCCATTCTTTTCCTTTCGTACCCACCACTGCTCATGATCAGTCCTCATAGCCTTCTGGCCAGTTTACGCCTGACCTTGTATTCCGCGCCTCATTATTTTCTATGGCTGACGGATAAGTTACAGTAGTCCCAGAATAAATTGACCATCACTGAAATCCACTGATTTTTCTTGCCTTGGTAGAGATATACCTGTCGTGTTAGCAGATGTTTGAATATGTTTTAAGCACATCAGGTGCGTATCATCTTTATAATTCCTTAATTGACTCTTTAATTTGTTTTGGTATCTAGCTTTTTTGGCTCCATCGCTGAACTGAATTCCGATAGGTCTTCCAGGGTCTGGGTTTTGTGGTCTTCTGTGTCCAGTAAAACGCAAGCATCTGCTTGCCGTACTAGAAATGGTCATAATTCTAAATATCCACTTCAGAAGGAGCAGCAGTCTCGTCTCGACACTCAATCGTGACTGGTGGGGATACAGTCTATGAGTTCAGCGTTAGGCCCTGTACAGGTTCCCAGTCGGCGATGTCCTCTCCTGATATTTAAGTTGGTGCTTTTCTATAAATAAAGAATTGTTGGAGAATAGTTAAGGCGATGCGCGCCATTATTAGATCGCTGAACTGAGTCGTGGAGTGTAGACTAACGACGAAAAAGTCAACAACGTTTGTTTCTATCTTACCAAGTTCCTACCGAACCATTTCGACAAACATCCCATCGGTCCGACTCTCGCAGGTATCCGCTCAGAAGTGTTTTCCTGCTTTTATACTTCCAGCGTTATACCAAACGCAGCTAGCCCTTGAGAAAAGGTTGCCATCAAGCCACAATTAAACGAAGGTATACGCGTGTTCACTATTACTTAGGTGGGGTCAAGTAAATGACCTCGCTTGGATCTTGCATGCGTGTTTCAGAGGCTTACTAATACATTTTATAGAAGACTTCCAATGTCAACCATAGAGGCCTGTTGCCAGATCTAACACGGGTTCGTACCTGAAGGCTCTAGTGTGCCAGTTGGGTGTAGTTTCAGTAGCATCTGAGACAGATAGACGACAGACATACAGTTTACATCGTGAACTTGGTACATGCGTCCGTCAGTTTTCAAGTTCCATACCTCATTTACAGATAGAGATAAATATCAGTCATCCCAGAGTAGGGGGAGTAGTAACAGAGTTTAGTATTAATGGAGGAAGTAGAGATTGGAGATAGATTTAAGAAATATAATTCCTAAAGAGAAAATATATAAGTTCAGAACTTATACTTTGAAAGAAAAAATGAGTGTATACACCTGCGCCATTGCCAACGATTTTGAGGCCATATCACCCAAGGTGTCTAGCCATTAATTACGTGCGTCACGCTGACCACCACAGGTAGTCTGCACCTATTACACGCTTCAGCAACGTCATGACTTTCATGGACCTGGTGGCCATGTTTTTGGTTTGGCCGCCCTAGCTTTCTTTCAGCCTGCACATACATCAGACAACATTGCTCTAGAGGTAGGCGGTGTTTGGGCAATCATAACACAGTCCTACCATTTAGCTGAAGGCGATTTACTACTTCATCAATATACTTACCGTATTTGTATGTATATACAATCACATAGAACCTAGCACAGGTGCATAGGTCAGTTTTGCCCATACCACCATGGCCCGCAGGATTAACACCACCACCTTAGTAAAGTTACTTCGATACAATAAAATAATAATAGTAACAAGGAGTGTGACTCATAGCATATGGTTCAGGAAGAGTGGAAGAAGGTTAGGGAATCATTTAAAACCTCATGATTTAAGGGGGACAATGAGTGGTCATCTGCGCCATTGTGACCGATTCGGGCATGTCACTCATGTTTCTAGCCACTGGTTAGGTACGCAAGACCCCATCCAGTATCTCAGCTTACCTACACGACTTAAACCAGCAGTAGTGACTGCATGGCGATGCCATGTTTAGTTTTGGCCACCTCTAATCTCGTCCATCCATTCCATATCAGGCCGACTTGCGCGTCTCGGAAGATGGTGGTTGGGTCAATAGCAACACATTCCCAACCACCCTCAAGTCGATGAAGATCACAACCTCATCGAGAATTTACCAAATTCCCTACCCCGTCCGTCTAACCCGTTATTACTTACTCTGTGATCCCAGATAATTCGATTGATGTTTCGAGATATCGATGGTCAAAACTAAGAACCTTCGAGTGTCCATCTA
>JALJAT010000464.1:0-14988 GCA_034768735.1 Schistosoma mekongi | reverse complement strand
AATTTAAGAATTATTGTCGAACAGGAAAAACACTTTACACTATGATTTGAAGTCACATGAGTGCTTATCAAAACGTGGATATATCATCATATCACATTTACAGCTACACTTTGTGGATGTCAACAGGGAATGACACAAATAAACAGAATAGTGATATGATCTAGGAGTAAACAACTTATCTTTACAATATACAAGACTTGTTTGAAAAATGCAATTTGCTCACATGGAATGAGCATTTAGACAGCAGTTTAATTTGTTTTTTAGTGTTACAAACCTTAGATAATCAAATCAATGCCTGTTACCCCAAGTGAAGATAGTCAGACCACGAATTCTCCAAACCTTAGATTAACTTGTATAATTATTTTATAACAATTTGAGTAATAATCATGTTGATAGCGCTTTTTCAAAACAATAATATCATTCATTCGCAACTGTTTTTTTTATTGGTTAATTCTTAATTTGCTAATGTCAAGTTCGCTTAAGCTTGTACCTGGTTAGTCCTACCTGAATAGGATGGTTTCCTGAATTTGTAAAGGTATGTCGGTCAGGGGAGCAAGAAGGTGGTTTTATTGTCTAAAAGAAGAAACGGAACCAATCTCACTTTCATTTAGTACATATCTTTATCATTCATAAACATTTAAAAGTCACACTTATTTCATTGCAGTGTAATATTATTTTGGGTATCTTCTGGTTTAATAATTTAATCTTAACTAATTTAATGTATTCAGTTATTTTGTTTTATTATATTAAAGTTTTCATTAGATGAGCACGAGTATTCGTTAATTTACATTTTGTATTAGACACTGTTCCATTTTGTCAATGATGATATGCAGTGTGTGATTGTAATATTTCATTTCGTTTTATCATTTACTTATTTACACGCTTCTCATAAATCTCCGATGCCATGTGATGAGTTAACTTAACTTCATTATACAAAAACATGTTGAATTTCTACTGTATAAATTTTGATTCGTAATAGACGGGATTGTAAATGATGACAACCAGAATATACTTACGTACCAAAAAATATGATATTCTTCTACGATACATTTGTACAGAGGGTGTTTCACCACGTGTTCGCTGTTTTCTTTTATCCGTCCTTAACTTATCTCAAGGACGTTTTTGTTCTAATTGAGCGATTCGTTCTAAAAACAGATAAAAAGTCTACGGTTTTCACTACAGCTGCGCTCAGAACCGAATCGACAATTTGAGAAATTATTCGAAAAGGTTTGACAAATGATATTGGCAATCGAGTGTTAGGTGTTGTATTATATGTATTCATTTAATTACTTGATGAAACAGCCACGAATCAATATCTTTACTCTTCTAAAGTACAGCGTTAACGGAGTACGAATTTACAAACCCTTATATTGCTAAAAAAACCCTAAGGTTTCATTAGGCCATACTCGCAGGGCACGGATTTATGAAAACTAGTTGAAACATTTCAGTTTGATTTTCGGCACTTTGTCTTCTCATAGTCAAGTACGTTTCCACTAAGCTAGAGATAAAATTAATCTCTTGAGTGCTAAGCTTCATAATCATTGTAATTAAAAAAATAACTAAACTGGTCTTACTGGGTTATTCGAAGTCGTCGAATCAGTTGAAATGCGTCAATGGGACCCCAACTCTTCGATGAACACTATCTGATGTTAGGCCATTTAAAAAGCAGATGAAGGTGCTGGTGATAAAACGTGGAAAAAGTAGTAACAGGACATACATTTTTAAACGAATTTACATGTCTGTAGGATTATTCGATCATTCATGGTGCGTATAAAAGTAACAGTAATTTAAATTATGATTTTTGTATGCTACGTTCACGACAGGTTAATAATTCTTGACACCACTGAGGACTAACACCAATAATATAACGCTGAACTACTTGGACATCGTAACAAACTAATTCTGGTCCTCGTGATCCCTTGATTATAATGTTCGACTAACCAGAGGTCTGGATAGCCAAAAAAGTAAATGAACAGGAACACAACTGTTGCGTGCAAATATGATAAAAATTATTCTGGCAAACAGAGCAAAACAAAATAGCGTGAAACAGAACGAGCCCCAGGTTAGGCTTTTTGGAGACGTGAACCAGAATGATCTACATCATTTGATATTTTCAATGAAACCGTTGGATTCAAATCGTACAAAATCGGAAGGAGTTTTCCCAGTTACCTTTGATATTAAAATTTCATATCGTCAAGTGGTGACAAAGTTTAGCATAATTTAGATTTCTGAAGAGTACCAAACTCGAGATGTTATTTATTCGCTAACCGAACCAACAATTTTCATCTATATTATTTAGCGTGTAAGCCAATTATGAATCAAAGTTAGATTGAGAGTTCAATGATGTTGCTTTTGAAACCAAATTGCCATGTGAATTTTGTAGCAAATGTCATTTCCGCTGAAATTCAATAGTGATGCAATATGCTGAAAGTTTATATTAATACTTGTGTTGAAGTTTTTCGAAAGGTTTTAGGTGTGATGGTGGTGGGAATCATTGAGATTTTTTTATGGAATATTCAATAGAATACTCAATGCGGAAAAATCGAACGTTATTGAAGCGTACGCGCTTCACTGTCAATCAAGAGAAAGTTTTCAACACATTCACAATGAGACTTGGTTTTTTTAAAACTATGAGCATACGCGATTATATTGGCGTTTAACAATAAATAGAATAGTGTCCACTGCATATGCATTCTTTTTATTGCGAACTGGCGAAGGATATCCAACAATAGTTGATGAATTGCCTCTGCAGAGTAGTACTTTAGATGACAGCCCAAAGTTAAGAGAACTCAGTGGATTTCAGCTGCACTACTGAACTATAGATGCTTGCGGCCACATCCTATTGGTTTGCCCACGATGAGGAGCGAGGCAACTTAAACACAAGCTGGTTGAAAGCTTGCGCAATTGATCTGGCAGTGGTGGGTGACGAAAGCTAAAGAGATGGAAAGCAGTGGCATACGTTAACAATAGGCAACTGTCAGACTTAGCAAGGAAACGAGATCAGAAAAATCCAATGTAAGTGAAACTTTTCAGAAAAAGAATGGGACCACTATCAACTGTTCAATCAGAAGGGTTGAACTGAGGGGCAGAAAACACTTTAGGAAAACAGTTAAATGGCCCTCGGCCTACTCAGTTGACCACTAGCAACAAGCAATTGGATGGCATGATACAGTCCCAAAGTCTTAGCGAAGTTGAGAAGGCTATATGGACTAAGGCGAAGGAGAGCAGCAGGCCCTGATGGGTTGGGACCTGAGTATTAAGGAAGGGGGGGTCCAGTTTAGCAGTGAGGTGAAATGAGATCTTGACTAGAATCTGGAAACGGAATACTCCCCATCTGGTAGTCTGGAACACTAACCTTCCAGGAGTAGAAAAACCTCTTGTTGGTGACAATCAGTTTAACGAAAATAGTTCCAATATTGGCTCAATCATACTTCGACGCCAATTTTTTTTTTTTTTTTTTTTTTTTTTTTTTTTTTTGTTTTTTTTCGGGAAATGCAAACACGAGCAAAATAAGGTGATTTCCAACTTAGACAGATGCTAGAACACAGCACTTAGAGTCTAACAAGATTGTATGCCTTGATCTTGAGTCAGCATGCGACTCTATCGATCGTGCGATTGTGTGGTAATGTATGTCATGGAAGACGTACGGTGAAGTACGAACCGAGACAGGCTCTTACGCACACTAAATGCTAAGTCAGCGCTTATGGGCATGTCCTCAGAAGAGATCACTTCCAGTGGTGTTGACAAGGGTGCCAGCTTTCTCTATTTTTATTAGTGTTTCAGAGACCTGCTTTTCGGGTTACATTTTCGTTCATTGACTTCTCGGGGGTTGACCTCCTCAGGTGAGATAAAATGGTTGACTAGACATATGCAGATGAATAGGCTATTGGGGTGAAGAGAGGACAGAATGCATAATCTTATGACTACCTATAAGCATGTTTGGGATGCTAACCTCCCCATTCCAAATAAAATGTGCTTCAGGATGCTTGATTCGCACCGAAAGTAGTGATAGGGAGTGAGTGAAATAGTGGAATGCGTTGACGCCTCCACTTTGATCTCGAAGCCTCAGCAATCCTGATGATTAGAATATGCAGATGATATCGTTCCTCCTGGGTTTTTGAAGACGCTAGGGAAAAAATTCAGATCTCTGAGACTACCTAAAACAAGACTAAGGAGTTGAATGCGATCTCTGCACTCAATGAAAAAATTTGTTGCTTCAGGATCGAATGATTTCGGCACGGAATCGGGAGTTTATGCTCAATTTATATAGTCATCCGCAGCCAAACCGAATCCACGTTTTTGGAGGGACTTGGAAGAGCTTGGCTTTGGTCTGAATAAGAACCTGCTTCTAATAGCAAGTAGATTGCATAGCCTTCTGTGTAGCGCAAAGCGGTAGATGGTTCTTGGTATCAAATCAAAGTTCGAATAAAAAAAGATATATACGGGGGAACAAGACAGAAGGTCTTCCTTGAAGATACGAACGTCTTTCCCTCGGCGTTTATTACACGATTTGGAAACCTGCTTTGGCGTGCCAGGTTCTTAATAATATCGTTTTCTTTCCTGTACAGTGCTGGGTTGACAAAATGACGTTTGCGAAGTTCATTTCTGAGAGGGTATAAAACTGCAGCCTATCCCTCAACAAGAGCAGGCGTTATGAATTGATCAATTCAATATGATAGTAGTGGAATATCCATTTACATACGTTATATTACACTGATTCGAAAATCGATGTCATTTCATGCGGAACTTTGCGAAGACACTCAAATATAGATTTTTACAGATTAATACATGCAAAAAATGATTCGTTAAGAAGAAAACCCTTTTGCGAATAATCTTTATTCTTTTGTCAACAGCGATAATTAATAATGTTCCGACAATGAAAATAAGACATAGATTTGTAAGAGATTCGGTTTTTTGGAACTGTTTGATTTGGTGAAGCTGGTGTATCAATGGACATCATATGGAATAATTTTAATATAAGGCCTTATACATTTCGCGTTAACGTAGGAGGCATGGCTGTTGCTGTATATTCCAGGTCGTAGATAACTGCATATTAAGTGATTCTTCTTTAGTTTGCTAGTCCATCCAATGACAGGGGAGGACGTTAGAATTTCCATGTGTATTCAAAAGAACCAAATGTAAATCACCTTGCATTCACTAAATTTACCACTCCATGAAATATTAGGGAGTGGGATTAAACTTAACGCTTAAAAGAGAGTGAACTTAGTAAAACGTATTGCTCTGCTAACTGCTTTACTTACTTATGCCGTTACTCCTCAATACCCTGAGAGCATAGGTCGCTCACCAGGATTCAAATTGAACTCTGTCCTGAGCAATCCTTTACAATGGTGTCAGTTGTGTTAATCCTTTTAATGTCTCTTCCAATTCTCGAGCAGTTGTTCTTTGTGCCATCCTCTTTTCCGTCCAACAGCATTCCAGGGTAATGGCTTGTTCGTGATACAGTATGATGGTTACGAAATGTATTGTCTATCCATTTCCAACGTCTTTTCTTAATGTCCTCTTCGGTGGAAGTGATTTGTCCTCCCCTAAACGATGTTGCTGATGATTTCCGGACAACAGGGACAATTCAGTTCTGTGGTAGGCAGTTGTTATAAAACGTACGTCTGATGATGTTTGCAGTAATTCTCCAAGTTAGCTCAATACAGCAGGACTGTCTTCACGTTCGAATTAAGAGTCTGACTTGAGGTTAGGGATATTGTTTGAGTCCATATGTGTTTCAACTGTAGGAATGATGCTCTGCTCTCCAATCCTTGTCTTTACATCAGCATCGGACCCTCCTTGTTCATTGATGGCGCCACCAGATATATGAAAAGTATTCACTTCTGCACAGAGTTTCTACATCACGTTCAAGGGGTTGGTGCTACTGTGGTGGATTTAAAAATCTTGCTCTTCCTCGTTGTATGTTCAAGCCTACTGATGCTGAAGTGGCTACATGGTTGCTTCGCTGAATCTGTTGGTGTGATGTGATAAGGAGAGCTAGATCATTCCGCAAGTCCAAATCATTGAGTTGCATCCTACTGTCCATTGAATTCGTGCATCCCCTCAGATGTGGAGGTCCATGATCCCCCCCCCAGTCGTCAACCAATAGGAGGAAAGAGGAAAAAAGGTGAGAGCAGGCAACTTTGCCTGACTCCGGTCCTCACTGGAAGCATTTGTCAGTTATCCCCATGCAAAACTAACTAGTTACCATAATGTTGTGTGAAAATCATTTAGCGTTTTAACTTTATTGTGGCGTCTCATGTAAGCTTTATCATTTTACTTAGAAATAAATCTATATTCGTAGTAATCATTACGTGACTTTTTAGTACTATGTCCTCCAAGGATATAAAACATGTTATAGGAAATTACATTAGCATAAGAATCTCCAACCATAGAGCATTCGTAAGATTTTACCAATCTTAGTATTGGAACTGTTTGATTAAGCAAATTTTAAGACACCACATCATTCCAATATATCACAAGCACCAGTTGCAGAGAATTTATGAAAGAACTCGTGTAATTCGCTACAATCTTTATATTTGGTTTATTTTATGGATAGCTCTTATCAAGTTTCTCGAAAAATCATCTCCATGATCATTTAACTCAATGAATGATTTGATGACATGAGACGCAAACTGCCAGAAATAGAATTAAATTTACGCACAAAAATACCAAACTCTATAAAACTAGGAATCACAAAAGAAAACAGTAGCGAAGATCCAAATTATGACTTCAACACAGGAAAATAATTCAACGTCCCAAAAGTATGAGACCGAAAAGTCAGCTGATTTAGTGTATAAGAGGGCTGAGTAATGTGGACATAGAATTGTCAAAGATTTAAAGAGCTCAACTCGCTCGTGACCCTTTGGTTCTAGAGTGTTAAGACCACGACCAGAATCGAATCGGATAAATGGTCTTTGTACTTATAAATCTTCATGGAACAAGTTGGGGATGCAGGATTAACATACATAAGTAATAAAGGTGGTGTGATATCAATGTGTAATTTTGACCACTAAGGGAATTACATGGTTCACTACTTTCACCAAATGATTCAACTATGACAGTTGTAGAAATGACGCCATCAATAAACCGGGACCTTAATGTATATGCTAAACGTACAGCGATAGTGATCAACTAACGAGTACAAACCTGAATGTAAGTCTAAAAGATTGATTGAAAGACTAGGGAGTCGATACTTTATGTTAACGCACTTACATACGTCCTGAATCAAATATAAGATAATCTATCAATGAACGCTTCGATCAGACTTGTATCTTACGAGGTATCAATCTTAAATTTTCCAATCATTTTTATGAAGGAATTATTAAAATCAACCACTAATATTGATATACAATTTACGTTGGACGATTCAATCCAGATATATTTGTTTTTATAGATGTTAAACTTGATTCATGTGAGTGATCGAGTTAGACAAAGATGAAAAATGTTTGGTTTCGGTATGATAATGTGTATGTACTATGTGCCTACGAAGACAGCCAAAGATTTAAGTTTTGCGCGTAAAATAGAATATATAAAAACCTGAGGAAAGATCAGTGCTTTCCAGCAATACGAGACGAAACATATATTTCGTGCTACGTTGTACACACCAGAACATGTATAAACTATAACGCAAAACGAATAAAGTGTTATGTCCTAAGGATTTAAAACTTTGAGAGAAAACTTAGTGGATAGTTGGTGAGAAAACGGAAGTAACAAAGACAAAATGATGGGGTCTATGAGTAACGATCATATTCATTGTGATTAGTAAACCACACCAAAACACTTCTAAGAGAATTAGCAAAGTACGTCTAAATGGCACGATTACGGTTACAGATACACCCTGAGACGAGGAGAATCAATGATGAGGAAAGCACAGAAACAAGATTATTCTAAATACCAAAAAGCAAATACGATAAACATATAGCAATATATGGTAGATGCGAATAATACTACATGTGCATGGTCATTCAACAGAACATGTCTGAATACGATCTGGTTAGTTGGCATAATAAGAAAACGGCTTTTTGGTACGTATGTGTTGCTACGGACAGATGCGCACAACATAAAGTAACAAAAATCACTAAAAGCTCCATAAGAAAAAATACATGTGAAACAGAAAGTGTTGTATTTTTACACTTTTTGGAATTTTACAAGATCTAGATAGGCATCAAATAAATAATTGGGAAAATTCCCATAGAGGGAAGGTGGGAAAACTATTAGTGATATAATCAATCAAGTACAATTTGTTCATTATATATGGACAAACAGAAAAGATAATATCGATGTCGAAGAACATCCAACATATCAGCGGCCCAGTAGAGCGACGAAAGAGCTTGACGTGTCCTCACTCAGTGACTAACGCAACCTCACTAATGATGAATTGGACTAAAAGAGCTAAAAAAAAAAAGCACAAACAGATGAGTATAGTAAGCACACAACGCTCTTTTCGGAATGAATGGTAATACTAAAAAAGGTATAGTAGCAGATTGTGCTGTTCGTTAAAAATAACAGCTCTTTAAGTGGAAACTGTTGAGCTTACAACGATTAAAGTGCTTTCTGACAACCAAAGCTACAGCACTGGAGACGATGAAATGACGCACATTGAGTCAAATGATACTAAACTACTTGGTTATAGTTCAATAGCGAAGATAGGAAAACAATAGCTGAAAAGTTAGTCGCAGTACACTACATTTGCCTATTCTAATACAGTAAAAAGCGATAAAACTCTAGCACATATAGCACGATTCAAGTTGCCCCAAACGTCAGTAGAACGGATGTATACCGACATAATAAAAGTACTTTAGTAGCAATTATAGTAACAATAAATGGGAGTCAATTTCTAAGGAAGGCAAATAATGGTGGTATCTACGCATCTCAAACGATCTTAGGAACGTCACTAAAAGTCTTCAACCATTCAGCACAATGAATTTAATCAGGTTGGTTACAATTAGCGCAACTTATATCAATCTATCAGTTGTTGCAAACCATACTTAAAATTGAATGGGCATCATTTTATCTGACTCAAGGTTAACGACAAAGTAGCCATCCTTTTATATAATTTCATGTGACAACATGATTAGTTTCGATTTTTTCATGGTACTATTGTTTGAATTTATGATTTAAATTTGTAGTAAGTTGATTACTATGGACATAATGCGTCGAGTCTTGAGCCGTTCATGGACAATCGGAAGTTCGCATAATTAGGCGCGTATGTGACTGGGTAAGATTAGGATAGGAGATAGCAATTGTGAAAAGGACGGAAACATAGAACCAGCTCACGGAGCAAACGAGTGTCGATCTGAGCCATATTGGTAGGTGCATCCTACATGTTTAATGTCCGTGACTGTAGTCAGAAATCGGTTTACCTTACTTTCATCCTGAGGATTTGGGAAAATTATTTTACTTTCTCTTTATGAATTAACTCCACTTCTCGAACATAAAGTATGCAACATATAATACTGAACTAGGTGTTCATCTATATAAGTGTCAGAGCACTAATGCTGATTTAACGTCGCTCGTGGAGACAAAAGGATTGTTTGTCATCCTAAAATATACAATATTCGAAAATATCTAAAAATACTTGCTAACAAGATGTCATAAGCATGCACATACGATGCGAAAACATATGATCGGGTACCACTGTTGCTAAAACGCTCTCTGTTTGAGTCTGATGAGGTTAACTGTGAGATTTCGTTAACTATCAAGACATACGGATAAAGTTCAATAGGCTGAAGTTAATATTCAGAAACAGAAAAATTAATATAGCTTAATGGCTGTGGCCGCAGTATAGATTACACAACGTTGATACGCTGAAGGTTTCTCCAAACCGTTTTGTGACTGAAACCACTAGTTTGCCTACTAGCTTCTAATTTGATCGACTTTCTGCGTGTATTTGCAAAGACAAACCCCAGTAGACAGAGATTGCAGCGATAGCACGAACTATACTTGTTTAAGTTTAGAATATCTGCCGATTACCACAGGATGGTTAGCTTCAAAAGTCACAAAGATAGCCGTTATGACGGTGCGTTTCTACAGATCATCCATATAGGAAGCCATCCTAACCATCGGACGATTAGCGCGTCGACCACCTAATGCTGGGAGGCAAACATTCAGGGCGATATTTCATAATCTATTCGATAACAAAACAAGCATATTTCTTAACAATCCCAAATTATAATCGTCATCTAAATAAATAAAGTTCAAGTTACTAAAGACTCGGATTACTTGTGATGAAAACAAGAAAAAAAACAAACGCACGCATATATGCTTATAAAAACCTCAGTTAGACTATAAAAGACGAACCTTTGGTGACAGCACTATGCCTTTTCGGTACACAAATATTTTCTTCGGGACTTGAATCCGGAGCTTCAATGACTGTTAAGCGGCCCACAAAATAAGACAATATTTGATTATACTCTGAACGCCCGTGTATGCAAGCTCACCGATTCATAAACGACAGCTTGTTCGGACATAGGTTGTGGTTAGCACAGCTGACCAAACTAGGGTAAGAGATGAGGAATTGCCAGCTCGTGCTCAGTAAACTCAATTACCATCTCCCTAGACAATACCCACTGTAAATCTGACCAAGGGACGATATGTTCCTGTAAGGAAATCGAAAAATAGTCGAATTCTCTGTCAGAGGTTGTATAAGAATTATATAATTAAAAACCACCTTAAATATCCTCAACTGTACAACAGGACATCACGTTGGCAAAGAAAATTAAAATAGCCACTGATTTTAGTAATTAATGAAATTGCACACAAATTTCTTTCACTGAGTAATACTGTATGTGTTGACGATTTACTCAAGTACCAAGTACAAATTTAGTAATCAGCCTTAAGGACAAAATTCAGCTGTATGATGGTAGGGAACTATCAGACTTCTCAAACCGAAGTAGAGGTGCCGGTATAAACCAGATGAAAAAACTTCACGTCTAACAAGATGAGGACTAGGTTGTCGTTGCTACATCCGAACACTATCAACTACCTCAGTAGTACCAACACCGGTAATATGTACTCAGCAGCGCTGTTTTGTGGGAAATGATCGAACGTAGTCACCGAGTATATCAGTGAGGAAGGACCGGAAGTCGGGTTTACGCAGCATTTACAGCCTAGGAATGTTCTCACTGGAATGTGTAAACTGAACTTAAAAGCTGGGACCACACTATGAAAGACGTCAAAGTTGCGTCCAGACCGATATAACAAAATAAGACGAAAAAGTAGTTAATAGTTGAGGAAACGGTTTTGCCAAAGCAACTCGGCAATGGTGTAAGGTAGGATGTATTACGTGGGCGTTAGAAGAAGAGTAACGACTGTCAGAACTATGTTTAGGATACTATTTCAATTATTTTAGTGTGGGTAAATGTAAACACTCGTTCATGATTATGTTCCTCCTACTTATCCCCCGTGTAGTAAATTTACCCTAGAGATTGTTTATACTATGAACTACAGTGAATGGTGAGTGTTACAAGGTCCCTATCACTACAATATTCTTTTGATCAGGGTATTAATGTTAGATCCCTGATTGATTACTGGTGGTCTGGTTTAGGTAGTATTTCAAAGGAATGTCGTGAAATATATTTAAAACGATTCTGATCTGTCTGGTTGGTTGATCATCTTGTTCTCCTATCTCTGGCTTGGGGCAAGTGGGCACAGGGAAAACGCACATTTATGACTAGGCGCACCAAAATAGGCGTTCGCCTCAACGATCAATTTATTTTCTCTTCACTCACAACAGAATGCTAGAATCAAAAGGTGTCTTCAAAATAGAATCGTAGGGAAAAGAACGAGACAGGAAAATATTCATTAAAACTACAGAGAACCAGGTCTTCAAACGTTAACAGCAATGAGCAAATATCAGTTAACACAACCGCATACATACCAATAGTGTTGACACAAAACACCATTAAGGTTGTTGAAAGAATGGGAGTGCTCAACACCGAAAAGCAACGAAGATAGAGTGGAAAATGCAACATTGTGATAAAACATATTCATCTTCATCTCTTTTCGCTTAGTAGTCGTTCTCTCGAACTCATCATAATCGTCATTCTAAAAGAGCAAAATGTACTAACTAGTTGAATATGTTAAATAATGTAAGGGACGTAATCAAAATTGCAATCCTATCCGACTGAGCCCGCCCAGGGTTGATGACCGGTCCAAGCCAGGATATAAAGGAGGGGTGGGCATGGGGGCTGCAACTCCATCCGTAAAAACAACTTAATGCTAAAAAACAGTTCACGAGTAAAAAACCAATCGAAAAACCCATATAATAATCTAACTTTGCCCTGGGAATTGGAAGGAGCAATATGGACGCTCAGGTTGAAGCCGAGAGTTCCCTCGAAGCCTTGAGGCCGAGCCTCCCTTCTGACAACCGGAGCAACAAGTAATGTACCGAACCGGACCTCAACAGCGGTCCCCTGGGCAAGCGGCACACTATCAGATCATCCAACGACCCTCTAATCCTCTTTCTCTTCAGGTTCCTCAAGAAGCCCCTTCCACCGATTGTGGGCAACGGGAAAAGTGATAAACCGCCCCATACCTCTAACAGCACAAGAGATCATTTTGCTCGAGGTCAAAATCACCTCAACCATCATGAACTCCCTTATTCCCACGATTAATCCCGACGAGCATTTAAACCTTATCACTCACGCCTCTAATGCTAATGGTTTGGGTTCACAAAACGTTATTACTGTCTACTGGAAACCTCGCAACTAAACTACAATATCGGAGCTTTTAACGTCCGAAAAATTAGGACAAATAGGACAACAGGCTCCCTAGCATGAACCTAATTCTCTTTTCCATCGATGTCTTGCTGTGTCTCTGAAACGAGTACACAGGATCCAAGTACCATTTCATTCACCGACCTCAAACTGTGAAAACAGAACCGGTCCGGTTCACCCTTCGTGTTTCCGGAGACCAACGCTAACACTCGAGGCTTGGGTGTAGGTATAGCACTAAGTTCAAAAGCTGACAGGCTCTCCCTTGACGGTCCCATAGACATCGGTTTTTATGCGCTGTCCGTCTAAACGGACGTAAGGGAACTCGCAAAGATAGGCAGAACGCCGTTGCCTCTTTGTTGTCTTGCCTACGCTCCAAGATTGCAGCTCAGATGAAGTAAAAGATGAATTTTACAGAAGGCTTCAGACTCCTTCGTAAAGCTAGCGTACTGAGTAGTGATTTGGCTGGTGACTTTAATGGCACAGTAGGTAGATTAGACGAAACTGAAGGCACATAGGGGGATCTATGGTGTCGAGGCCCAACGAAACAGAAATGGTGCCTTTTATTACAACTGTGCTCGGAACGTCTATTTCTCGCAAGCACTAACTTTAAAACATAAAGAAAGATAAGTGCAGGGCGGGCCCCCACAGTCAAGCTCAACGTTGGTATCAAATAGACACATTGCTATAGCCACCGTTGGAGGAGGCTCGATAGAAGACTGCGCTCATTTGGAGCACATGTTTAGACTCAGACAACGCTTTAATACGAGAGCGTATTAGTCTGGTCCACTGGACGGTAAAATGACCAAGGTGGTTTCAGACCTGGACGGGCTGCAAGACCAAAAATATCCACTTCGGCAGGTCAGAACCATAAATACACTTTAAGACGCCCAACAATAGTTGTATTCCTTTGACCTTAGGCGCATTTGACGCTATCGATCGTACAAGGTTATGTGGCAATGTCTGGGTCAATGAAAGGAGTAACAGAGAAGTACATTAAACCTTAACAAGCTTCTACTCGAACACAAGGTCAAGTGAGAGCTTAGGCAGAGTGGCATCAGAACTGAGTACCCAAAGTGGTGTTCGTCAAGGTTGCCGCTTCCCCATTTTATTTAATTTTTCATAACATATTTTAGAGTTGACATTTTCATCGTCTGACTTTCGGCGGGGTTGACCTCCTTCCAGGAGATAAACTAGCTGAATTAGAATATGCAGGGAGTGATATAGTTGGGTGAAGATGCTGATAAAATGCAGGAATTTTTGATACCTAAACAAGAATGTAAGGATGTGTGGGATGCGATTCTCTCACCCAAATGCAAAATGGTACTCAGGGGATGGGATTGATTCGACAACGAAAGTTTAGTGGATAGGGAGTGTTCAGCAGTTGAACGTGTTGTTGACGCTTCACTTATCTTGGCAGCCTCACTCAGCCTGACGGTTGGTGTATGCTGAAATCTCTGCGGTATACATAAGGCCGATTAGCTTTTTGGAATTTGCGTCATCTAGTGCGTAGGCGAGACTACGAAGACTGCACCAAGGACGAGTTTACTGTGCAGTATTCGGTCTGTCTACTTTATGGATCGCGAACATGCCATTAAGGATAGAGGATATTGTAGGCTCCTGGTATTCGACCATAGATGTATTCGAAGATTGATGTTGTTTTGCTGGACCACCGATAAGTAAGCATACGTGGCTTAGAAATAGGTAAGGTAGATACGGCTAAGCCTATTGATGAAGTAGTAAACTTCATCCAGCTAGGGGTTAGTACATGTGTTACGTATGACTGACCACACGCTACCTCGACGAGCATGCTGTCTGGGTAGAGAGTGGCTGTAAGAAAGCTAGGGGCTGGCAAAACCAAAACATTGGCACCAGTCCACTGCAAGTCCATTGACAATTGGGTGAGCCATGTAATAGGTGAAGACTACCTGGTTGGGTCCAGGGACGCTCGTAATAAATGGTTAGAGATTTGGGTGATATGGCTCAAAATCGTTGGCAAATGTCGCAGGCTGCATCCATTCCTCTGTCTTCCACAAAAATCCCTAAGCTTCGGAAATTATTCACATAATTGTCTCTTTACTGGATCATATTTGTTAAATATTCTCGTTATCCACTTCCATGAATACTAACTCTGTACTACCTTCCCCAGATACTGGGATTTGATCGCCAATTTATCTCTATAGGCTCATTTGAGGCATGGCAACTGAAACTGACGCTAGGCATTACAGTTGTCTACGTTGCGATGTCGGTCTGTACGTCAGAGTACATTGGA
>JALJAT010000463.1:0-14988 GCA_034768735.1 Schistosoma mekongi | reverse complement strand
GTACGTGAGGGAGGCTATGAAGTCGGGCCTATGCAGAGCGAGAAAAGTAGAGGAGAGGATGATTGTGGATGAACGAGTGTTTTGGATGTCGATGTTGCATTGCTGAGAATATTGTTGTGTACGCATAGAAATGAAGGATGAAGTAGTCGTGAGCAGGATAATGTCCCATGTTATGCAATGAGTGTTGGTGACTTCAAGGGTTAGTATATGCTGATGTGGCTTGCGGCGTACGAGAGTGGTCGGCGATGAGTTTTCAGGGGAGTAGTTTAGTGTTGTGTGAGTGTGTCGATAGTTGTCGATGGGGGGGTGTTAGTGTGGCCACGGCAATGCCAGTCGAATGTGAAAGATTGTGTGTGTTGTTGGAGGATGAGTATTGTCGTGGGTTGTAGTAGGGTGCTGGGAGTGTGAAGAATGGACGGTTGTGTAGATGTAGATGAGCGTAGTTGGGTTTTGCGAATGCCAGAGGTGTGTGTGTGGTCTGTTGTGGGTGTGTGTGTGTGTGACGGTTCTGTTTTATGTGATGTATGAGTTGTAGATGGAGTGGACGTAGAAAAACGTGTTGAGGGATGGAGCGTATAATGTATTTGATGCGACATCTATGCGTCACGTTTGGAGTAGGATGGGTTGGTTATGTTGTACGTAGTACCAATGTAAGTGTATAGGGGTGCAGTTTGTAACGAATTAGAGCCGATGTCTGGTGAGGTGCTTGTATTTGTGTTTGTGGGCTAGGAATAAGTGTCATGACAATGTTGCACAATGAGGTGAGTAGTCCAAGGGTGATGCAAATATATGTGTATTTCTACGTATCGTGTTGTAGATATTTTGTGAGGTGTTATTTATCTGCGTATATATATATCTATATATATATTGCGTGGGGTATGTATACATATAAAGAAATAGAACACACTTGTATTAATACACATCACGCAAATATATATAGATATATACGCTATTATTCAGTGCCTGGCTAACCGTATTGAATCAATTTCGTGTGTAATCTAAAAGTATGTTTTCTGTTGCAATGTTTAATTTTACTACCCATATGCAAACATATTCATAGAAACAATCGCTAAGATTAGTAATAAACCCTTAGTTATTTTATAATATCGACGTCCAGTCAGTATACTGAATTGTATTTTCAAACATAATTTTCTATAACTACCTTTTTAATATGTAGGCTCTTGTTAATGTGAAACGTTTGAGCTTTCCTATTTCCCCTTACGTTATGATTCTAATGCCGTAGAGTCGTGTTCGCCTAGATGATATGCAAAGATGAAGTTGTGAAGTGGGTGGTATTATAACTGACAATTTTCAAAATTCAATACACAACCTATACCACACACTCTACTAACACAGCGTGTTCAAACGTCACTATACACCATATAGGACATGCCCAGACGTCACAAAATGATATCATGGAGGAACAACCAGCACAAAATAATACAGGTCAGCACCTGCAGAACAGACACACTGTAATAATAAGTTTTGGTGTTGCCGAAATGGTACTAACTTGCTTGTATACGTATATGTAACGAAAAACATCGATGCTAATAAGACCGCAAAGACACAAGATACCCTAGAGGCATAAGTTATAATCAAATACTGACTCTTTAATGTGTACGTTCCTTAATGACAGACTCTCCTTTTGCAAATAATTTGCATGTTTGACAAGGAAAATTCATTTTTTTGACTGTTGACGATTTGACCGGACTTACAAAAATCCATTCAAAGGTAGCCAATCATCCAACATCACTTATAAACCATTCATTCCAGAACAAATGAATCAGGTCGAACAGCATTAAGCCCCGGAATAATCATTTACTACGTACCAGATGTTATGTTAAAAACAGATTTACATGTATGATTATTGTAATTCTATTTTTATTGAACCTTTAGACACGTTGACTTCACGTTTCGGTTTGTCAATAAGACGATTGAACCCATACAACGTGTATGCGTTATTGCAGCCCTAGTGATGTATTTTCGAATGGGCGCTTTATTTATTATTACAGTGGCACTGAATCATACCTCTTGTTCTACAGCTGTTTCAATTAACTATATCTAATTTATACTCATATCTGTTTGTTGCTAAATGTGTTAAATGTCAAAATTTCCCGACCGTTATCTTCAGTCAGATGTTATCACATAGCAGTTCACTAAGCAACGAACAAAATATTGCATCTTATTTTTTACCAACACAGTAGATTGTTTAGATTTCTAACTATTAAAAATTCTTAAAGTCCTCTATCTTTCCCTACAGATACATGTATAAACAAAACTAATATTAACCAAATTACCTTTAAATTCAATATGACATTTTCTTCATCGTTGTAATATCATAGGTCATCAACATATATCACCTCTATAACATTTACGTACATACATTTTTTTTTTTTTACACTTAAACATTAATAAACCCTGTTGAATTAAAATGTCTACCCAACCCTTTCTGTACAGTATCTATTGCTTAGTCGACTTCAGTCCATTGTTACATAATTAATATAAGCCCAATAACATTAATAGTATCAGTTTTATAAATAATTGTCACCTAACTGTGCAGATATGACACCTATGATTGTTTTTTAAGACGTAAAATGATCGACAGTTTGCTTCAATAAGGCTTTTCAATGTTATCGAGATTGTTCGTTAATTGTTGTTGCGCAGTATGTTTATATTCCAGGGCTAAGACTGAAACATTAATATGATGAATTTTTTTTGATATTGATTATAATTAGAATTCCACTCTTTAATTCATAGCAACAAAAATATGCCGTAATGATCGTTTTGTTTTCTAACCTCGCATAAATTTTGTTAAATGGACGACAAAATGACTAACTGTCTGTAGCAAACCTCCAATATATTTCGAATAATCGCATAATGTAATGAAGAATTTTTGTTTAATTATAATATCTCAGCATTATTGTAATAGACTCTATTCCATTTCATCGGTTCTTATTACTATAGGCAGCTGTTTTGACTTGATTTACACTATCTCAGTTTTTAGTTGATATCCTATAACCGTTTATGCACCGATATCTATTTTCTCAGTGTAGCCGATCCGACATTTTAACAACGTTTGATATTTACTATTTATTACAATTAAAATTTGGAAGAGCCTTACCTCTATAACACAATATACTTTTATTTTTTGGAAAATTCCAGTTACATGCGCTGGACGAAAATAATGAAGTCATTTCTATTCCGAATGACCCGTTGTTCTCCGCTAGTCTTTAATTATCAAGGGAACGATGTGTACAAAACTTATATCGTTTGATTATAGTGTAGCAAGATGGTAAATAATAAATATACAGATCGTCAAGGAACTTAATGTGTCCATGATACTGGTTATACTTACCGATATTATGGGTGTAGTTTTTCAGTGTGTTAAGAGCAATATGCTGAAAATTCCGAATATAAATAGACTTTCTTACTTCAAGTAGAAGTGATGTACACTTAATAAAGCTGATCATTTTGCTAATGTTTTATCCACCTTTGATTCATTTGTTTCAACATTAATAATAGTATTATTTTTGCACTGTTAAAGAGTAGCTTTAGGATTTTTTATTTAAATCATACCCAAAAAGTAATCTTCATTGACTTTTAAAGAGAGGGGTGTCCCTCAAGAGAATAAGTGATTCATTAAATAAAATAAGCTTCACTATATGATATACTAACCAATTGACAATAAAGCGACTAATTGACAATTGGAGGGGGGTAATTGAGCTGACTAATGTACACCTTTCAAAAAATAATGGTCATGGGGATGATCAGTTTACCAACGTGGTGACAAGATTTCCTCATTTGGGATAAGTTAAAAAAATAACTGGCCTCTATGAAATGGTGAGCAGGGGGGGGGGGTAAAAGTTTACTTCAAATGTCGCGAAGGGGAGGTGTTTATTGACGAGGGGAAAACCTGGAAAAAGAAAGAAAGGGATAGGGGGGGGGGAATGGAACTTGCGGGGGGGGGTGGTGGACTGTAGATCATGGAAAATCATTTCTTGCAGAAGATCATCAATCGATTGAAAGTACACAGTTGGGCTTAAAGGTATATGGGGAAGGAGGTTAGGAATTCAAAAATGTATAGGCAAACTAGAAAAATTTACGATATAATGTATTGAAGCCAGACGGGATTCAGAAGTTCTAAATTATTGTATTCTAATGAAGAAAAGAATTTGGAAGTTAAACATATTCATACCACTTATATAAGGGAGGGAAATACCTAATATGATATCTATATGGTTCATAAAATAGAGACTCTCTAAGAGTCATGTCGCTCAACATATATCAGTTAAAGCAGTTAATTAAAAATACGACAATCCCTATATCACCATGATTTATTAAAAAAACAGGTAAAACTGGCAAAGAGTATAACATTAATAACATTACTAAAGGGCTAATG
Organism: Schistosoma mekongi; assembly: GCA_034768735.1. NCBI lineage: Eukaryota > Metazoa > Platyhelminthes > Trematoda > Strigeidida > Schistosomatidae > Schistosoma > Schistosoma mekongi. Next base: position 10,589 of record JALJAT010000463.1, on the reverse strand, counting down.
TGTTTATAAGTTTTCGATTGGGTGTTCCATTTACCGTTGTGTCTGGAGGCTTACGAAAACTGTCATATTTACATTAGAAAGACACCCAGATCACATAATTCAAATTGATTGGTGTATGTTAGTTAGGTTTTGATGCGCAAAATTGCATCACATCTTTTCATGGTATTAGTACTTCAAAATAAGCTTAGTAACATATCATAAATGATAGTGGCACATTTTATGAATACTTCTGTACTATGTCTTAAATTATACATTGAAATAATGAAAAGAGGCCATCGAGGTGTAAATTGTTGATTAAATCTAGTGAATGATGAATCGTTTAGGGAAAAAAAAGTGGAAAAAAGGTTTTACAAAAAACGCCCTTCTAGGATTACAATGTTTAGTTGAAACTCATTAAGTGCTTGAGTATCATAGTGCATTCATAGATTTTCTATCTTGATCATTATATATTATGTAAAGTTCAACTGAAGTTGTAATGTTCGTTAGGATGAAATTGTATATGTTAAGTTAGGAGTATTTAGATTGTTATTATCACCACTAGGAAAATGCAATCTATTTAGGAAATAGAGTAATAATTATTCTATACAAGCCATAGCTTAAACAATCGAAGGTACTTGCTTTTATCTCTTTTCATATCAAGCTACTTAATTGATGAGGTTGCTTTAAGAATTAGCAACTTATGGGAAAGGTCAAGATCGTGTCCCTCTGAAAATGTCACAAGTATCGAGAAAATTGAGTCAGATGATATACAGTCGCGATTAGGTTTGTCAAATCAATTTGGTATGCATTCGAAGGAAACGACAAAGTGGAGTGGTAAATATAAATTGTACGTTTAATCATAATTGCAAGGAGTATTTACCCACGGTACAGTGTGATATTTACTTTCTTATGAAGTTTATGTCGCAATTATTTATCTCATTTAATAAGTAAGCACAGTGACTATATTAAAACGATGTCAAGGTGTTTATGAGTACTTACAATCTCACGACTGCGGCGAGTACAGTGATACGTAATGAAGGAGGAAGGGGGGATAGCGAGTAGAATAATACATATAGGGTGATCAAGCGCAATGAGTTCTGCCTCAGGGGCGGGCCAAACACACCAAAAGTGCGTGTATTATGTGGGGCAGCGACGAAGGGTGTAGGCTGAAGGAGAGGTGGTAGGGACCACATGTGGGATATTAATATAAAGATGTAATTGGCCGTTGCGACGTTCGCAGGAAAGGGATATGATTGTTTTTGACAGGGAATAGAAAAAAAAAAGGAAAAAGGTAGACGAGGGAATACTATTAATCAGACAACAAAGAACCATAGAAGTAAAGTACATGATTAGGACTCAAAGTATGGAGGCGGGGGTGCGCGCACTCGGGAAAACAGGAGCACAAAGGAAGGGGGAAGAAACGAAAATGTACAGAGTTGTGGTCAAAAGTATCATAAAGAAGAGAGATAACGTATGTTAAATAAAGACTAAAGTAAATAGTTGTGGATAGATAGGGTAATTTAAATATTAGCCAGCACTAAATGGTGAGATTGTCTGTGTGCAACATTGATAAAATGTATGATGCAGACAAAAGCGTGTCAAGCAATACATGGACGGATGTATGAGGGTGGCGCATGTCAAAGTCTATCAAAGAGAGTTTGGGAGAGTGCCGATCATCCAACAAACGTAATTCTAATTAGAAGTGGGAGTGGAAAAAAATGGCAGTACAATGCTAGGTCGCATGGGATTGGCCAGTTATTACTCAAAAGTCCGAAAATCAAAATAGACGTTTCATATTTAAAGCTTAAGTGAACAAGAATTAAGTAACGACAAGAGTGCGCGTAGGTAATGCAAAAACAAGGAAAAAAACCACTGGAAGAAATATTGATGTAAGTAGTGAGTCAGTTCTTTTTAAGTCGTGAAAAATGTGTGGGGTGGTGTGGGTTTAGGACTATGTATAGTTTTAAATTGAACATTCAAATTAAGTCAGAAATAATGTTATTCATGAGAACATAATATAAAAAATCACTAAACTTAGAAACAGTTATACCAGGGGGTACGTGAATTTGGGCATTAAATACAACGTATACGACGGAATATCAATGCAGAACTGTCGTAGGCACATATTAGTGAGAAATACAGTGTAGACTTCAGTGTGAGATAAAAGTTGTCAGGAGGAATACAGAGTCGAACAAAAGAAAAGGGAGGGGGGAAAAGAAAAAAACAAAAAAGGGGGGAAAGAAAAAAAGAACGAAGAAGGGTCTGTGGCAGTGACTATCTGTGTGGGTCGTGGGGGAATTAGCACTTCGGGTTAATAAAGCTTTAAATAGAACGTGTCACTGTGTTTATTAAGTTATCCAAAAAGTGGGGTGATCAGGGATTCAGCAACCCGGTCATCATAGTAAACACCAAAGCCTGTCTGATATTGGTCAAACTCAGTGAATCCTAGACAATTGGTATATTTCATGTAAAACGGAGTAGGTTATACTAGAAAGTACAAATCCTCGTATGATCTAGTAATTTTTATTTCATTAATTCGACTAAAAACGTACATTTAATTGTCTACCAGTGTTGTAAATGCATAACAATGGTTGAAGTGCTTGTAAAAAAAAAACAAAAAAATCGCAAAAACCAAAACATGATTAGAATTTTATGTTTTTTGCTATTTAAAGCACAATAGAAAAGTGAGTGAAAAGTACTGGTCATACCATAAATAAGGGGGGGGGGACCGTCATATTGAGAAATGACGGGTGTGTCAGGTTACAATGTCACATCATATATTATAATTAATATCGTTTTATTGGACATGCATTGTCATGGTATGCTAAACTTTTTTAATAGGATTCTTTGGTACACCTAACAACGGGGAAATGGGACGCATCTAAGTTAAAAAAGGATGCCAAGTTTGTGGCTCATCAAATCTTAGCAAAATACCTGATGCATTGGAAAATGGGGAGGGAATGAAAGGAAGTCTCTTTTTATAGCAATGTCTGCTTTAATTATTGGACTTATTAGATCATATATTTGTCTAAATATAAGGAAGCAGCTTAACTGGACAGGCAACTAAAGGTACGACTGGATCACTGAATTGTGGCACTATCGTAAGGAAGTAAAATGAAAAGAAGTTATGAAGACAGAATAGAAATTTAATGGGTATTGAATGACAGTAGTAAAAGAGGCCAGGTGCATCGCCATTAATGATGAAGTTGTTATATCTCTGACGTGGTTATCTGAAAGTTGAGAGGGAAAGGATGAAAGTGGTGAGGCGGATAAGAGTCGAATAAGAAAGTAGTATAGGGAAAAAAAATGAAAAAAGAAAATCGGAAGATGGTGAAATAAGTGGAAAGAAAAGGAAAGGGAAACAGAAGGCGGAGAGAAAGCAGGGGTAGTGGTGTAGTAAGGTACAGGACTAAAAAAAAGGAAAAAGGGGGGGAAAGGGGAAGAGTGATAAGATGGGAAACGGAGTGGGGGAAAGAGAAGGGGTTTGACAAAAAGAAGGGGGTAGGAAGTGTGGAACAAAGAGGAGGAGAAAAGGGAAATGGGGCACAAGGGTCTAACTACGAAGGGTAAAGTAAAGTGGCACGAGAATAAATGTGTTAATAGAGTAGACACAGGTGTGGGAACAGCATACAAATTATACAACACACATAGGTGCGGGAACAAAAAAAAAAAGAAAAGGAGAGTGGGAAAATAAACACTAAACGGCATTTCCAAGCAGTCAATCAAGAGGGTGGGCGCAATATATAGGAGAAGGGGAAAAAACAATTATCTATCAAAAGATTGTCTAGACCTTATTCTAGGTTATATTGACAGGAAGGGACAAAGGGGAAGGGGGGGGAAAGAAAAAATTAATGGGTAAATATGTGCATTAGTGTACTTATTTAGTGAAGGGGGGAAAAAAGCTGGGCTGGTGTGGAAAGAGGAGGTGTTGGGGTCGGTACAAAGAAAAAGTAGTGGGGGGGAGGGATATAGAACTGGTTAACAAGACTGAGAGATTTAAGTGTTTGCATCACGAACTAGTTAATAATATAGTTATTCAAACGTAAAAAAAATTTGGAGTACGGGGGGGCGATGGCAAAGAAAAATCGTATAAACGAGGGTAATGAGTCGAGTTATAGAAGGTACTAACACGAGAAAGAAAATTCACAAAAAGGATACTCGATTAAGCTATTATTAATAAAGTAATGTAATGAGTGATTGTGAAGAAGATCGCAGAGGGGGTGTTCGATGTAATTTTGCCCCAAATTCAAGGAACCCCAAACCTTTCTAGGGGTATACAGGTAGAACATGCAATAAAACCATACAAATCGCGAACACAAGTTATCATGGGGTAGTGTGAATGCCGATAGTAATGCTAAGAGTGAACTCAAGAAGGAGAAATAGGGTCAACGAGGAAGGGGAAAGGGAAAAGAGGGGAAAAGAGAAGGAGAGACAAAAAGGTTGCGCGCTAGAGGGAGAAAGCGGGGTTGATACGTGCTCTGATAATCCTCGCATTGTTATCTTGGAAACACACACCACAATGTAATATTTAATTTTCAGGCAAAGGCGAAAAAGAGTCTATAGGGAAAATAGTCGTGATCGCACAACTGATTATATGTCAACACTTTCACATATGATGTCATAATATAGATACACCAAGGCAGAAAAAATATACTACTTCATCCACTGTGGGCCCAAAACCGTTTAGTATTATTCGCTAAGGGGTGGTGTAGTACTGACTGTGTATAATGGGTGTGTTGGGTTGAGTAAACTCATTTTATACGTGGGGGTACAAGAAAAAGCGAGGGGGGTACGAAAATGAATTAGTGAAGCTAACTAAAGAGAACATGAATAAAGGGACAAAAAAGAAACAGTAAGATCAATAGAAGGAGGGGCGATAGGGGGCAGAGCAAGGGGTGGGGGGCTGGGAAATGAAAGTGGGGGGGTGGGGAGAAGGGGGGGGGACAGAGGATAATTTAAAACTTTTTATCGGTGCAAGCCAGTTGTTTTACACAATGCTCAGGGGGGGGGGGGGGAATAACTCGAGGCATAAATATAACATAAAAGTGTATGGCAGAAACCCATAGTTCACAAAGTTTATTTAAAAGTTATACCACGAGATGTTTTATGTCATCAAAAACGAAAAACTCGTCAGTGACAAGTTAAACAATAATTTAAGGTCTGGCATGAATAAAAAGAAAAGACAAAACTGATCATCAAAGGGGGGAATAAAAAAAAAGGGGCTCTCGGAGTGAGAAAATTAATCGATTTACCAAGTTCATAGTTCTCGACTGTTGCAGCATCAGTTGCACCTGAAAGATTACGAATGCATAGGTGGGTTAGTTTGTATTTTGAGTATTTTGTGGTTGATAGGGGTAAGGGCGTGGACAGTGTAGATAATGTATGCTGAAAATCCTAGGTGAAATAGAAAAAAAAAAAAGAGGGCAATACGTAGGAAGACTACGATAGTAGTATTAAAGAGGAAATTCGCAATAACCTAAAGACGAGAGAATGGTATGGGTCCTCGAGACCGAACAAATAGTACAAATCAGTCACATTCAAAAGATGAATTTATTGGGGAGCTGGGAACGGAAAAGGGTACAATCGGAAAGTTTAGTCTTGGCGAAATCTGAAAAGGGAAAAAATAAAAATTACAAGGGGGGGGGGGGAAAAGGAACCGGGAAGATTATAAGATAAGTTAAAAGAATCAAAGGAAGGGGGGGGGGGGGGGCTTAGGGCTTAGATAAAAGCAGAAAAACTCGGCTACAGTAATGAAAAGGGGGGGGGGGGGGAGGCAGAGAGAAGCGGAGTTTTCGTCATGGGGAAAAATAAAACAGGAAGAGGAAAAGGAAGTCGATGGAACCAGCCTGGGTGGAGATAGAAGAACAGAAGAAACCGAACGAATTACTTAAAGGGTAGAAAAATGCTAAGGGAGGAGGAAATCTGACATTGTTTTTGAAGTCTCATGACTGAGGGAAAGCGCGATAGGGCTCAATAGAAAATGGGGGGCACAAGGGGGAAAAAAGAAGAAAAAATAAGGACAACAAAGTGAAAGAAAAGCACCTAGAAAACGGCGATAAGGACAAATAACACAGAGAGTGTATCACGGAAGTAAACCAAAAAACATATTGAACGGTGTCCGTAGAAAGAGGAGCACAATAATATGAATACATAGGGAGAAAAAAGAGAAAATAAAGGGCAAAGAGAGAATTCTTCAAGACACAGACTCTAAAATTTAAATGAACAAAACAAGATAGTAGGAAATATAAGGAGCAAAAAAAAAAAAGGGAGTGGAAAAGGAAAAGCAGACATCGAAACCTGGGGAAAAAAAAAAAAAGAAAAAAAGGGAAAGGAAAAAAAAGGGGGAAGGAAGAGAAAGGGAGACGGGGGAAAAAAAGAAAGAGGGGAAATCACATTAAAACTATAGTACAGGTTAGGAGAACAACAAAGGGGGGCTTCAATTTTAGGGGGAGGGGAAAGGAAAAAAGAAGAAAAAAAAGACAGGGAGGGGGAAAAAGAAAAGAGCCATTGGAATCCTACTTATCTAATAATTTTCCTCAATTTAAGCCTACTAAATTGATTATATTTATCTTAGAACGATGATCGTAAAGTACACATCGACAACCAGGTAGCCCGCGATATTTGCTATATCCAGTTATATAACGGCCACTCCATTCTAGACACAAGAGCGAGGTTGAATTGCACAGTGTCCTTCTTTTGGGGGGTGACTCTGCTGATCACGGTGGTCGTGTGGGGCCGGAACGGAATGGAAAGGGGGAGGGGGACATCGTCACCAGCAGCAAGGTTGGTATGTATAGGCAAAAGGGGTGGCGTATCGAATGGTAGAAAGTGGGGGTGCTCTCACATATCTATCATTTGTATGACGAGTAGGAACGGGCGGGGGGGCGGTCGTCTATTACCATTCTGAAAAGTCTGGAAAACCTCCAGCCATCAGTCACAACTTCTTATTTAGGCTTTCGAGAACATTGTTAAGTTAGGTCCACTCAGTAACCTTTTAAATAATTGAATTGAAAAGTGGTTTTGGAGGCCTATTTGATTGTTTAAACATAACTTATTCACGTTTTTAGAACGAATTAACGTATAAGGTAATCTTTTATTCTTTTGTACAGAACTGTGTTAATGTTTATTTGTTATTAGGATACATTTATGCTAATTTGTCATGTGATGGATAAATTCGCTAAAAAATATCGCGATAAAAATACCACAGTTGGATGAAATAATGTAATGAACCAGGTATTTCTTCTTCAATAAGTTATCATATGACCTATATGCAATGAGCACAATATTGTCGCCCTATATTACTATTTTTTAGAGTCCATCGACATTCAAAATAACTACAATCAAATTCTTTTTCCAGAATTTTCCTTTCCTTCTTCAATTTTGGTTCTTAATTGTCAGATAATAAGTAACTTAATTCCATTTATAGTTCAAATTATTTTCTAAAATACTTAAGACTATGAAATCTGAGTCATTTTATTATCAAATAAGTTGTTCATTATTCTAATAAACACTTAAATAATTACAATTAGGGGAGTTGTGAGAGATCGTTACCTGTTTAATTCAATGTGTGATATCACAAATTGATCTGAAATCAGACAACCTTGATCCCTGGAAGCCCGAACAAGCTGATTCGTACCTAGTATGAGACTCCTCAGCAGTGCGCATCCACGACCTCGGTCGGGGATCCGAACCCCAGGGACCTTCTGGCTCCACGGCGACGCTTCACAGTTGATCATGGTTGTCCTTGCTGATCAGATCAAATTCGTGAATATCAAAGCTTTGAATTAAACTTAAATCAATGTTTCACATGAATATTTGTAAATTATATCATTCATAAAGAAACTAGTTTATATAAAATTTTTTTAAATGATATCTCTTTAATTCATACAATAATGCTAATATCCGTTTCTAACAATTGATATTGAAATTTAATGAGGCTTTTTTAATCCTGGTTTAAAACTACTTATTTTCCACATTATGAAACATATTTTAATGGGAGGATGGGAATAACCATCTTTTTTCTGAAATTTCCTTTGAGCTAAGTACTCACGATATTACTTTATATACTTACTCAGAATCATTACAAAAACCTTGCAACACTTACGAAGATGATTGATGCTATTGATTTTGTAAAATGTTATCTTTTCAGTTGCGATGTATTGTTTTCAATTACCCTGTAATCATTCTTGTACTATCTGTCTGGGGATTTATCCTTCAGCACAAAGAAAAGGCGGTGCATTTTTTTTTTTTTTATTTTTAACTATTGATTCAAAGGGGTCATTTAATTTACTAATATTGTGGTGTAAGAGTATTTCCATCTCAAATCCAATTTGAACGTATCTGTTTCCAAATTAAGCTGTTAGAAATAAAACTAAAGATAACCATCCCTCTTTGCAAAATGTTTGGTTTAATTTGCTATAGTAAAAAAAATTGGAAAAAACCTTTGGATACAGTATTCATTTACTGTTTGCGTTACTTACTATTCATGAGTAATATGAACGTGGACCTTAATGTATGATACTATATATATTTATATCATCCCCTTGTCAGTGGTAGCATGAACTTGACATTAAAAAGGTACTGTTGATGATGTTTACGTTTTTTTATTGATAGAAACTAGTAAAGTATATAATTAATTTGTGAAGTTGGGTCAAATGAAAATAATTGATAGGATGAAATCTGGAATCCCATTACCCGGTACTCGTGTTCTTCATATTTCATCATATGAGATACAATAACAAATCAACAGAAGGGAGTAATTTTATTATCACACTGGAATAAGTTTTATGTGACATGTCAGAAAGTTTCATTCTAGTTGATGCTAGTTTTCATGGAGCTATGCATTCCAGCTACAATTTAGATATAGTAATCTTAAATGCAATGCTATAGTAAAATATGTGTATATTCGCATTCACAAGAAAAAATTAAAATAATAGTGATAGAAAGTGTTTTTAATGTCTAGAAATACAAATTACGGCTATATAAAATGATGAGTAATATCCCCTGAAACAATACAGAGAAAATAAGACGTGACAGACCATTATATTCTGATTAAAGGATCTGTGAACCGGAGTGGGACACACAGAACAAAACTTAAAAAAAGCAGGCGTAATTTAGAGTAACTTAAATAAGGGAGGATTGACACCGTGTTTGCTGGCCTGAAAAGTATAGAACGAACATCCCGTCGAGTTGCATCAAAGCGAAATAAAACTGCATAAGGGAATGTCTTATCCATCAACAAAACGCGCGAAGTCCCTACTAATTTTACGAGTACGGCGAATGGGAACTTCTAGTGGTTTACAGACTAGAATCATAAGTAACAGTGATTCCAAAAGTTGATTTTACCTAACTGTACCTATTAAGGCAAGCTGTTCTCCATTTGATTGACCTATTCATAACTAAATGCAACAAAGATAAGCACGGATAAAATAATAATTTTCATTAGCGCGAATCAAATATATGGTGAGGAGCCTTATATTTTTCAAATATAAAATCGTCAATAAAACAGTCGAAAATAATGGTGTTGTAGGGCTAAAATGGATGATAAGCTGGTAGGGTCTTTACTGTAATACAACAAAATTTACTATGTAAAACTGAACCCGTTAATTCATACCATCGCGCTTGACATTCAGTAGTTTCACTAATCCATCTAAGTGTGACGAGAACGGTTTTGATATGTTACCTTATCAATTATGATGAAATAACTTGATTGATGACCCCTTCAAGCTCATTCATTACATTTAAGACGATTAACCGAATTTTTCTACTGCTTCTGCTGAGGCGATTGTTTTTCAGTTTTCTAATATCTTTTGAGTTTTCCAAATTCAGAGCGTCATAAATAGAGATACGTTCCAAAGTTTTTTCACGAATCCCTGTAAATTTTTACTATCTATTTCGTCTGGTTCTTGAGACTAACTGAACAGAACAATTATGGTAGTTAGATAATTTTTCAACTCGGTCCTCAATTCAGTCCGTATATTTGTAAGGGCTTATTGATAAAACGTATATATGCGGGAAACTCTAAATGGATCGATTATAGTGAACCATATGTTCAGACTGGTTCCTCTTGACTTTTAATTCTATTATTACCTGTAATATCCGTTTCCCTCGAACCCCTGTCCTTCATTTTCTTTTTTATTGCCGTTTGTTATATATTTCATCTCTCCTTATCTTCATGTTAATACCTTACTACGTTTGACTTAGTGTTTTATTCAGTTACTGGAAGATACGATGATCCGATATATAACTGTGTTATTCCAAAATAAAACGACTGCTATGAAATTATCTTAGTCAAATCAACAGCGGGTGTATTGTCCAAGCTGTTACTTCATCATTTTTAACCAATAAATGACATAATAAGAAAATAGTGTTTGTTTAAGATGATATCAAATTTTGCCTACAGTTATTAAATTTCGAGCTAAACATTTTAGCAGATCGATATTGCGTTTAACTATCCACTGACGTACATTTAAATAAATAACATTTTTGTCATTTACATAGACCAAAACTATCTATCATAACCCTACATAAGAATAATCAAGCTGAATAATTTTTTTTTTAATTAGGGATACTGTCGATCCTACGGTATATTGGCAAGATAAAAACAGTTG
>JALJAT010000462.1:0-14988 GCA_034768735.1 Schistosoma mekongi | reverse complement strand
GAAGAAGTGATATATTTTTTGATAAGTGGTTGTTACGTTTACGTTAGTTTGTATAGTTTATTGATTTGTTTGTAGGATTACTTTTTGTAGTAGATCATTGTCTCGTGTATTTTTGATAGTTATTAGATCATTAAGTGTGGGGTGGTTATATTTTATTCTACAGGTTTTAGGTGATATTTTTATTGATTCGTTTGTTTATTTTGGTGGTGTAGATATTGTAGTTTGTTTAGGAAGAGTGATGTTGCCTAAATCTGGTATATCTAATTTGAGATTTAGTTATATTTCTTTTTTGTTGGTTTTTTTTTTTTTTTTTTTGTTTTTTTTTTTAGATTATAGATTTTTGGTAGTGCTGTTTGGTTGAATATAGTTATGATTTGTGTAGAGATTATGAGTCAGTTGTTATGTTTTTTATTGTAGGATGATAGTTTTTGTCATTTTATATATAAATATTCTTATTATTATATTATTTTTGAACAAGAGTGGATTTGGATATGGTAGAACTTGAAAAAATAGAAATGCACATAAAGAGAGAAGAGGAAATTGCATTAATCAAATAAAATGCGTTGTTGATTTAGGTGGAGTCGGTTTATGGATCTTACGAGGCCATGGCAGGAGAAGGAGTTGAACGTACTACTTCTTGTATTCACAGTTCTGGCCTCTTGACCCGCATTGCTATCGCCTAGGTCATTTTAGTTGTTTGAGGTCTAACCTATAATTATTACTCACCATTCCCCACCACCACCTCCAATTTCACATTGACTTAGTCAATTAATCATCTACGTAGAATGCAATTTCATACTTGTCAACCCACCCTACATGTTACCAATGTAAATTAGGGTCTGTTACTACACAAAAATTTTATCAGCCACCCTAATTCTCTAGTTACCACTGTCTTGATTTGTCCAATCAGGAATTTACTAGTATTTGAATTAAGTCACGATTTCAGACAATGAAATTTGTATGAATACAAGTTAGCAAAACTATCCTTTCCCCCCCCCCCATCTTGGTCAATTTTCCAGCGCATCAGGTTATAATTATAAGTTTAAAATTAGTTGTTAACCAAAATATCCAGTTCTGAAGCCGATCTAACATCATTTAGATTATAAGGTAATTGGATAGAAAATTGTCTTCCAGTTATTTATTAAATACAAATGTAAGCATTCAAATAAACAACATTAGTAATCACATCTATACAGGTATCTCTGTATATGGGGGAAATAGGGGATGGCGTGGTAGCAAAATACAATTAGGATCACGTTTTGTAGACAAAGGTTGAATCCATTTAGAATGTAATCGAATAGGTAAGAGATTGCAAAATGTAGTGAGTGTAGTCAAGATTCGTGCGAATAGTAAACAATAAAATAATAGAGCATTGATTCAGTTCATTTATTCGGTATTAAAATGTTGTAAAGTCAATTAAAGTAGGAAGAGGTTGAGTGATCTTCAATTCATTATGTGTACCTTGAGTATTATTGCAATAATAATAAAAATAAGAAACAAATAACATAACAATAATTATGGTACCAATAATTAAAAAAATAATGCATTGTTTTTTGTGATTATTATAAATATTTTATTATATATGTATTTTTGAACAAGAGTGGTAGTTGATATGGTAGGACGTGAATTATAGAAAGCACATAAAGAGAGGAAGAGAAATATGCATTAATCAAATTAAATGTCGTATGATTAGGTGGAGATCGGTTTCATGATCTACGTCGGCCATGGCAGGAGAAGGAGTTGAAGTACACTTCTGTATTCCAAGTTATGGACTCTGACCCGAATGCTATCGACTATGTCATTTTAGGTTGTTTGAAGTCTACCCTATACTATTACTCACCATTCCCCACCACCACCTCACATTTCACAGTTAGTTTACTTGTCAAATTCATTTACGTTAGAAGGCAATGTCATAAAGTGTCAACCCCACCCTAAATGTTACCCATGTAAATTATGGTCTTATTTTATACACAACAATTTTTATCAGAATCCCCTAATTTCTCTAGTCTACCACTGTTCCGTGATTTGTCCAATCAGGATTTAATAGTATTTGAATAAATTCACTGATTCAAGGACAATGAATATGTGTTATGATACATTATTAGCAAACTACCCTTTCCCCCCCCCATCTTGTCAATTTCCCAGAGCATAAGGTTATTACATGTATAGTTAAAAATTTAGTTAGTAACCCAAAATAGCCGTTATGAAGCCGATCAACATTCATTAGCTATCAGGGATAATTGGATAGAAATTTTGTCTTCCAGGCTTTATAAAATACAAATGTAAGCATTCAAATAAACAACATATTAATCAAATATATAAGGTTCTCTGTATATGGGTGACATAGGGGATGGCGTGGTAGCAAAATATACAAATAGCTCAGTGTTTGTAGACAAAGGTGAATCCCATTTAGAATGTAATCGAAGAGGTAAGAGATTGCAAAATGTATGTGAGTGATAGTCAAGATTAGTAGATCGTAACCAATAACAATAATAGAAAGCATTGGATTCAGTTCATTATGCGTTTAAAATGTGGTAAAGTGATATAAAAGTAGGAAGAGGTTGAGTGGATATTCAATTCATTCTGTGTACCTTGATTATCATTTGCAATAATAATAAATAATAATAACAATAACATAAACAATAATTATAGTAACAAATAATAATAAAAATATCATTGTTTTTTTTATTATTTAAATATTTTAGTATAGATGTATTTTTGACAAGAGTGGTATGTGGATATGGTTAGAATTGAATTATAGAAATGCACATAAAGAGAGGAAGAGAAATATGCAATTAATCAAATTAAATCGTTCGTATGATTTAGGTGGAGATCGGTGTCATGGATTTAAGGCGGCCAATGGCGGAGAAGGAGTTGAACGTACTACTTCTTTATCACCGTTCTGGCCTCTTGACCCCGCCATGCTCTCGCCGTATTCATTTAGGGTTGTTTTGGAGTCTAACCTATAATTATTACTCACCATTCCCACCACCACCTCCAGTCACAGTTTTACTTAGTCAATATCTGTACGTAGGAATGCAATTCATTACTTGTCAACCCACCCTAAAGGTTACCCATGTAAAATTATGGTCTTTTACTACACAACAATTTTACGCCACCCTAATTTCTCTCGTTACCCACTGTATTTGATTTGTCCAATCAGAATTAATAGTATTGCCCACACACTTCCAACCCTTCACTGATTTCAAGACAATGAAATTTGGATGAATACATATTTAGCAAACTATCCACTCCCCCCATCTGGAATTTTCCCAGCGCTCGGGTTATACATTTTAAGTTCAAACGTAGTAGTAACCAAAATATCCACAGTTCTGAAGCCGATCTAACATCAGTTAGATACGCAGATAATTGGATAGAAAGAAATTTTGTATTCCAGTGATTTATTAAATAAAAATGAAGATCAAAAAACCAATATTAATCAAATATTACAGGATCTCTGTATATGGGTGACATAGGGATGGCGTTCGGTAGCCAAAATACAATAGATCAAGTGTTTGTAGACAAAGGTGAATCCCAGTTAGAACTGTAATCGAATAGGTCAGAGAGCAAATGTAGTGAGTGATAGTCAAGATCGTCGAATAGTGAAACAATACACTAATAGAAAGCCTTGTCTCAGTAATTTATTCGGTCTTAAAATGTTGGCAAAGTGATAATACAAGTAGGAAGAGGTTGGAGTGATATTCAATTCATTAGTGACCTTGATTATTATTTGCAATAATAATAAATAATAATAAACAATAACATTAACAATAATTTAGTAACATACTAATAAATAATAATCATGTTGTGTTTACTATTATAATTTCTTATATGATTGTATTTTTGAAACAAGAGGGTATTTTGGATCTGGTAGACGTGAATTATCGCAATGCACTAAAGAGAGGAAGAGAAAGGAAGAGCAATATGCATAATCAAAATTAAATGTTAGTATGATTTAGGTGGAGATCGGTTTCAGGATCTACGTCGGCCATGGCAGGAGAAGGAGTGGAATCGACTTACCTCTGTATTCACATTCTGGCTGTTTGAACCGCATTGCTACTCGCATCTGTCATTTTAGGTGGTTTGAGTTCTTAACATATTAATTATACTCACCATTCCCCACCAACCTCCAATTTCACAGGTGTTAATAGTCAATATCATTCTATGAATGCAATTCTACTGGGTCAACCAACCTAAATGTACCCAGGTTAAAATTATTGTCTTTTACTACACAACAATGTTATCAGCCACCCTAATTCTCTGAGTCTACCCACTGTCGTGATTGTCCAATCAGGAATTAATAGTATTGAATTAAATTCCCCACTGATTTCAAGACAATGAAATTTGTATGATACATTATTTAGCAAACTATCCACTCCCCCCATCTTGTCAATTTTCCAAGGATAGGTGATACATTTAAGTTTAAAAATTTAGTTAGTAACCAAACTATACAGTATGAAGCCGATCTAACATCATTTAGATATCAGGGGGATAATTGTGATACGAATTTTGTCTTCCAGTTATATTACATACAAAATGTAGCATTCAAAATATAAACAACATTATTATCAAATATATACAGGTATCTCTGGATATGGGTGCCATAGGGGATGGCGTGGTAGCAAAATACAATTAGATCAAGTGTTTGTAGACAAGGTTGACTCCCATTAGAAGGTAATCGATAGGTAAAAGATTGCCAAAGGTAGTGGAGTGATAATAGTCAAGATTCGTTTCGAATAGAACAATAACAATAATAGAAAGCTTTGTAGTAAGTCATGTATTCGGTCCTGTAAAATGTTGGAAAGTCAAGAAAAGTAGAAGAGGTTGAGTGATTTTCATTCATCTGTGACCGTGATTATTATTTGCACTAATAATAAATAATAATAACAATAAACATTAACAATAATTCTAGTTAACAATAAGTAATAAACACTAACATGTTTTTTTTCTATTATAATATTCTGATTAGTATATGTATTTTTGAACAAGGTGGTGATTTGGTATGGTAGACTGGAATTATAGAAATCACATAAAGAGCGGAAGAGAAATATGCATTAATCAAAATTAAATCGTGATGATGTAGGTGGAGATCGGTTCATGGATCTACGCGGCATGGCAGGAAGCGGAGTTGTTGAACGTACTACTTCTGTATTCACATTCTGGACCTCTTGACACCGCATTGCTATAGACAGTTCATGGTAGTGTTTGAGCTAACCTATAAGTATACCACAATTCCCCAACACCACTCCAATGTCACAGTTTTACTTAGTCATATCATTATAAGTAGAATGCAATTTCATACTGTCAAACCCACCCTAAATTACCCATGTAACAATAGGTCTTATACAAACAATGTTTATCAGCCACCCTAATTTCTTAGTGTTCTACACACGGTCTTCGATTGTCCACAGGGAATTAAATAGTATTTGAATTAAATTCACTGATTTCAAGACAATGTAATTGATGACATACATTATATTTAGCAAATATCCCACTACCCCCATATTGTCAATTTCCCCGCGGCATCAGGGTTATAAATTTCATAAGTTTAAAATTAGTAGTTAGTAACCAAAAAATCCAGTTCTGAAAGCGTGAACATCATTAGTATCAGGGATAATTGATAGAAATTTTGTCTCAAGTTATTTATTAAAACAAAGTAAGCATTCAAAAAAAACAACATTATTAATTCAAAATATAAGTATCTTGTATATGGTGACAGAGGGGATGGCGTGGTAGCAAAATACAATTAGATCAAGTGTTTGTAGACAAAGGTTGAATTCCCATTTAGAATGGACATCGAATAGGTTAAGAGATTGCCAAAAGGTAGTGAGTGATAGTCAGATTTCGTCGAATAGTAAACAATAAAATAATAGAAAAGCAGTGTAGTCAGTTCATTTATTCGGTCTTAAATGTTTGTAAAAGTAATACAAGTAGGAAGAGGTTGAGTGATATTCAATTCATTCTGTGCCTTGATTAGTATTTGCAATAATAAGGAAACTAAAATAACAATACATTAACAATAATTGTGATACAATAATAATACAAATAATCATTGTTTTTTTTATTATTATAAATATTTTATTATTATATGTATTTTGAAAAGAGTGGTTTTGGAATGTAGACTGGAATTAAGAAATGCACATAAGAGAGGAAGAGAAATATGCATTAATCAAAATTAATCGTGTATGATTTAGGGTGGAGATCGGTTCATGGGGGGGGAACAAAATCTTACGTCGGCAGGCTGGAGAAGGAGTTGAACGTACTACTGATTCACAGTTTTTGGCCTCTTGAACCGCATTGCTATCGCCTAGTCATTTAGGTTGTTTGAGTCTAACTATAATTATTCTCACCATTCCCCACCACCAACTCCCCGTTCACAGTTTACTTAGTCAATCATTCTACGTAGAATGCAATTTCATTCTTGTCAACCCACCCTAAATGTTACCCATGTAAAATTCTGGTCTTTACTAACACAAATTTGATCAGCAACCCATAATTGCTAGTATAACCCAACTGGTCTTGATTTGTCAAGCAGGAATGAATAGTATTTGAATTAAATTCACTGATTTCAAGACAATGAAATTTGTTTATGAATACATTATGAGCAAAACGTCCCCTACCAGATCTTGCAATTTTCCCAGCTCACAGGTTTATGCTTATAAGTTGGAAAATTAGTTAGTAACCAAAAATATCCAGTTCTGAAGCCGATCTAACATCATTTAGATCTCAGGGATTAATTGGAGAGAAAATTTTGTCTCAGGTTATTTATTAACTACAAATGAAGCATCAAAATAAACCAAACATGATAATCAAATATTACAGGATCTTATGTGTATGGGTGAAATAGGGATGGCGTCGAGTAGACAAAAAAATTAGTTAGATCAAGGGTTTGTAGAAAAGGTTGAATCCCATTTAGACTGTAATCGAATAGGTCGAGAGTGCAAAATGTCGTGAGTGAGCAGTGATAGTCAAGATTCGTCGAATAGTACGCATAACAAATAGAAAGCATTGTTATTAGGCATTTTTCGTCTTAAACTGTTGTAAAGTCAATAAAAGTAGAAGAGATTGACGGGATATTAAGCATTCTGGGTACCTTGTTATGATTTGCAAATAATCAAGAAATAATAATAGCAATAACATTTAACCATAATATGTAACAATAATATAATAATAATTATTTATATATAATTACACATATTATTATTTATTATTATTCATATATGTATTTTTGACAAGAGTGGTATTTGGGATAGGGTAGAACTTAATTATAGAAATGCACATTAAAGAGAGGAGAGAAAGATGCATTAATCAAATTAAATCGTCGTAATGATTTAGGTGGAGATCGGTTTCATGTGATTCCTTACGTCGGGGGCCACATGGCAAGAAGGGGTGAACGTTACCTCTTCTGTATTCACTCTCTGTATTCTGGCCTCTGACCCGCATAGCTCTGCCTTGTTTTTGGTTGTTTGAGAGGTCTAACCATAATGATTACTCACCATCCACCACCAACTCCATTTCACAGTTTACTTAGTCAATATCATTCTACGGAGAAGGCAATTTTCATCTTGTCAAACCCACCCTAAATGTGACCCATGTAAAACTTATGGTATTACTACCCTCAACAAATTTTTACAGCCACCATAATTCTCTAGTATACCCACTGTCGTGATTTGATCCAATCAGGAATTAATAGTATTTGAATTAAATTCACTGATTTTCAAGACAATGAATTTGTATGAATACTTATTTAGCAAAACTATCCCACTCCCCCCATCTTGTCAAGTTTACCAGCGCATAGGTTTATACATTTATAAGTTTAAAATTAGTAGGAACCAACATATCCAGTTCTGAAGCCGATCTAACATCATTAGAGACAGGGTAATGGATAGAATTTTGTCTGCCAGGTTATTTAGTAAATACAAAGTAAGCATTCAAATAAAACACATTATTCAATCAAATATCTACAGTATCTCTGGATATGGGTGAACATAGGGGAGGGCGTGGTAGCAAAATCAATAGATCAAGGGTTTGTAGACAAAGGTTGAATCCATTCAGAAGTCATCGAATAGGTAAGAGATTGAAAAAGTAGTGAGTGATAGTCAAGATTCGTCGCATAGTACAATAACAATAATAAATAGCATTGTATTTCAGTTCATTTATTCGGTCGGAAAATGTTTGTAAAGACAATAACGTAGGCAGGGAGTGATATCATTCATTCTGTGTACCTTGATTCTTATTTGCAATAATAATTAAATAATAATAACAATAAATTAACATATGTATAGTAACAATTAATAGAAAATAATCATTGTTTTTTTATTAGTTAATATTTATTATTAATGTTGTTTGAACAAGAGGGTATTTGGATATCGTTTAGACTGAATTATAGAAAGCACATAAGAGAGGAAGAGAACTAGCATTAATCAAATTAAAGCGGTATGAGGGTAGGTGGAGATCGTTCATGGATCTTACGTCGGCCCATGGCAGGAGAAGGAGTTGAAGTACTACTTCTGATATTCACAGTTCTGGCTCTGACGCAGTGCTATCGCCTATGTCATTTAGGTGTTTGAGTACTAACCTATAATATACTCACCATTCCCCACCACCACCTTCCCATTTTCACAGTTGTACTTAGTCATATCATTCTACGTAGAATGCAATTTCATACTTGTCAACCCACCTAATGTTACCATGTAAAATTAGGTCTTTTACTACACAAACCAATTTGTATCAGCCAAACCCCTAATTGCTCTAGATTACCCACGTTCTTGATTTGTACAATCAGGAATTAAGAGTATTTGAATAAATTCACGATTTCAAGACCAATGACAGTTGTAGAATACATTATGTAGCAAACTATACAAACCCCCATCTTGTCAATTTCCCAGGCGAATCAGGTCGAATTTATAAGTTTAAAATGAGTAGTCACCAAAAATATCCAGTTCTGAAGCCGATCTAACATCATTTAGATATCAGGGATAATTGGATAGAAATTTTGTCTTCCAGTATTATGAAAGTACAAATGAAGCATTCAAATAAAAAACAACATTCTATTAATCAAATATATACAGTATCTTGTTATGGGTGACATAGGGGATGGCCGTGGTAGCAACTCAATTAGATCAAGGTTGTAGACAAAGTGAATCCCACTTTAGAATGTAATCGAATAGGTAAGAGATTGCAAAATGTAGTGAGTGTGAAGTCAAGATTCGTCGAATAGTAAACACTAACCAATAATAGAAAGCATTGTATTCAGTTCATTTATTCGGTCTTTAAAGATGTTGTAAAGTAATAAAAGTAGGAAAGAGCTTGAGTGATATTCAATTCATCTGGTACCTGATTATATTGCAAGAATAACGAATAATAATAACAATAACGTAAAAACATAATTATGTAACAAAATAATAAAAATAATCATGTTTTTTTATTATTATAAATATTCTAGTATTATATGTATTTGAAACAAGAGTGGTATTTGGGAATGGTATAGACTGAATTCGGCAAATGAACATAAAGAGGGAAGAGAAATATGCATAAATCCAATTAAATCGTCGTATGATTTAGGTGGAGACTGTTTCATGGATCTACGTCGGCCAGGCAGGAGAAGGAGTTGAACGTATACTCGTATTTTTCCCCCCCCCCCCCCCCCCACCAGTTTTTTTTATCTTTCCTAGCCTTGGACCAGCATGGTTCGCCTATGTCATTTAGTGGTTTGAGTCTACTATAATTATTACTCACCATCCCTCACACCACTCCCATTTCACAGTTTTACTAGTCAATATATTCACGTAGAATGCAATTTCAACTGGTCAACCACCCTAATGGTTACTGGTAAAATTATGGTCTTTTATACACAACAATTGTTATCAGCCACCCTAATTTCTTAGTTACCCACTGTCTTGATGTGTCAATTCAGGAATTAATAGTATTTGAATTAAATTCACTGATTTCAAGCCAAGAATATTTGTATGGAATACATTATTTAGCAAAAACATCCCACTCACCCCATCTTGTCATTTCCAGCGCATCAGGTTATAAATGATAAGTTTAAAAGTAGTAGTAAACCAACCTATATCCAGTTCTGAAGCCGATTCTAACATCATTTAGAATCAGATAATTGGATTGAATTTTTGGCTTCCAGTTATTATTAAATACAAATGGAAGCATTTCAAATAAACAACATTATTAAATCAAATATATACAGGGTACTCTGTAATGGGTGCATAGGGGGGATGGCGTGGTAGCAAAATACACTTAGAGCAAGTGTTTGTAGACAAGGTGGAATACCATTTAGAATGTTAATCGAATTAGGTAGAGATGCAAAATGTAGTGAGTGATAGTCAAGATTCGTCGAATAGTAACAGAACAATTCATAGAAAGGCATGTATTCAGTTCATTTATTCGTCTTAAAATGTTGTACAGTCAAAAAAAGTAGAAGCGGTGAGTGATGTCAATTATTCTGTGTACGTGATTATTATTTGCAATACGAATAAAATAATATAACAATAACATTAACAATAATTATAGTAACCATACTAATAAAATAATCATTGTTTTTTTATTATTATAAATATTCTTATTATTGATATGTATTTTGAACAAGAGTGTATTTTGGAATGGTGAGAATTGAATATAGAATGCACATAAAGAGAGGAAGAGAAATATGCATTAATCAAATCAATCGTTCGTAGATTCGGTGGAGATCGGTTCGGAATCTTACGTCGGCATGGGGTGGGGGGGGGGGGGGGACAGAGAAGGAGTTTGACGTCTATTCGTATTCACGTTCTGGGCCTCTGACCCGCATTGCTATCGCCTATGTCAGTTTAGGTTGTGAGTCTAACCTATAATTATTACTCACCATTCCCCCCCACCACATCCCATTGCAAGTTTTACTTAGTCAATATATTAGTAGAGCAATTTCATACTTGTCAACCCACCCGAAATGTTACCATGTTAAAATTATGGTTCCTTTTACACACAACAATTTTATCAGCCACCCTATTCTCTGTCGACCCCACTGTCTGATTGGCCAATAGGATTAATAGTATGTAATTGAAATTCATGATGCAAGACAATGAATGTATTGTAGGAATACATTATTTAGCAAACTATCACACCCCCCCTCTTGTCAATTTTTCCCAGCGCATAGGTTATCATTTATAAGTTTAAAATTAGTAGTAAACAAAATATCAGTTCTGAAGCAGAATCTTAACATCAGTTAGATTATCAGGGAAATTGGATAGAAATTTTGTCTTCCAGTTTTATTTAGTAAATACAAATGTAAGCATGAAAAATAAACCAACCATTATTAATCAACTATATACAAGGTATCTCTGTCTATGGGTGACAAGGGGGATGGCGTGGTGGCAAAAACAATTAGATCAGGTTTGTAGACAAAGGTTGAATCCATTTAGAATGTAACGAAATAGGTAAGCGATTGCAAAATGTAGTGAGTGATAGCAAGATTCGTCGAATAGTAACAATGAACAATAATAGAAGCCATTGTATTCAGTTATTTATCGGTCTTAAAATGTTGTAAAGGGAATAAAAGTAGGAAGAGGTTGGGGGGGGGGGGGGAGGATATTCAATTCAATTAGTGGTACCTGATTATTATTTGCAATAATAATAAATAATATAACAATAACATTAACAATAATATAGTTACACAATAATAAAATAATTCATTGTTTTTTTATATTAAACTATTATTATTAGTAATATGTATTTTTGAAAAGAGTGGATTTGGATATGTTAGACTTGAATTATTAGAAATGCACATAAAGAGAGGAAGAGAAATATGCATTATCACAATAAATCGTCGTATGATTTAGCTGGAGATCGGTTTCATGGATCTTACGTCGGCCATGGCGGAGAAGGAGTTGAACGTATTACTTCTGTATTCACAGTTCTGGCCGCTTGACCGCATTGCTATCGCCTATGTCATTTTAGGTTGTTTGAGTCAACCTATAATTATTAATCACCCAGTCCCCCACCACCTCCATTTCACCAGTTTTACTTAGTCAATATCATTTCGTAGAATGCCATTCTCATACTGTCTCCATACATTCCACCCTCTAACTGTTACCCATGTCAACCCCCTTATGGTCTTTTAAGACACAACAATTTTTATCAGCCACCCTAATTTCTCTAGTCTACCGGACACTGTATTGATTTGTCCAATTCAGGAATTAATGTATTGGAATTTAAATCACTGATGTCAAGACAAGATATTTGTTCCTATGAAATACATTGATTTAGAAAACTTATCCCTTTCCCCCCCCATCTTGTCCAATTTTCACAGCGCATCAGGTATAATTTATAAGTTTAAAATAGTAGTAACCAAAATATCAGTTCTGAAGCCGATCTAAACACATTTAGATATTCAGGGATAATTGGATAGAAATTTTGTTCTTCCAGCTATTTATTAAATACAAATGTAGCATTCCAAAAAATAAACAAAAACATATTAATCAACTATATACAGGTATCTCTTGTATATGGGAAATAGGGGCTGGCGGGTAGCAAATACAATTAGATCAGGTGTGGTAGACAAAAGGTGAATCCCTTTAGCATGTAATCGAATAGGTAAGGATTGCAAAATGTTAGTGAGTGATAGTCAAGATTTCGATAGTAACAATAACAATATAGAAAAGCATTGTATTCGTTCATTATTCGGTCTAAATGTTGTAAGTCAAAAAAGTAGGAAGAGGTGAGTGAATTCAATTCATTCTGTGTACGGATTATTATTTGCAATAATAATAAATAATAATAGCAATAACATTAACAATAATTCTAGTAACAATATAAAAAATAATAATTATTATTATTATAGAAAGATATTATTATTATTATTATTATTATTAGTATCCTTAGATGTATTTTTGAACAAGAGTGGTATTTGGATTAGGGTAGCCGTGAATTATAGAAATGCACATAAAGAGAGAAGAGAAATCTGCATTAATCAAATTAAATCGTCGTCTGATTTAGGTGGAGATCGGGTTCATGGATCTTGACGTCGTCCAGGCAGGAGAAGTGGTTGCACGTCTTCTTCTGTATTCACAGTTCCTGGGACCTTGACCCGCCATAGCTATCGCTATGTCATTTTAGGTTGTTTGAGTCTAAACTATAATTATGAATCACCATTCTCACCACCACTCCCATTGCACAGTTTTACTTAGTAAATATCATCTACAGTAGCAATGCAATTCATACTTGTCAAACACCATAAAATGGTACCCATAAAATTATGGTCTTTACTAACACAACAATTTGTATCAGCCACCTAATTTCTATAGTCTACCCACGTCTTGATGTCCAATCAGGAATAATAGTATGGAATTAAATTCACTGATTCAAGAACAATGAATATTTGTATGATACATTATTCTAGCAATATCCCACTCCCCCCATTTGTCAATTTTCCCAGTCACAGGTTATACATTATAAGTTTAAAATTAGTAGTAACAACTATCAGTTCTGAAGACGATCTAACATCATTAGATATCAGGGATAGTGGATAGAAATTTTGTCTTCCGGTTTATTTATTAACTACCAAATGTAAGCTTCAATAAAACAACATTATTAATCAAAGATATCCAGGTATATTATATGTGGATGGGGTGACCATAGGGATGGCGTGGTAAGCAAAATACAATTAGATCAAGTGTTATAGGGACAAAGGTTGAATCTATTAGAATGTAATAGAATAGGTAAAGATTGCAAAATGTAGTGATTGATAGTCAAGATTCGTCGAATAGGAACAATAAACTAATAATAGAAAGCATGTATTCAGATGATTCGGTTCTTAAAATGTTGTAAAGTGAATAAAAGTAGAAGGGTTGGTGATATCAATCATTCTGGTTGTACCTGAGTATTTTGCAATATAAAAAGAATAAGAACAATTAACATTAAAAATAATTATAGTAACAATAAGTAATAAAAATAAATCATGTTTTTTTTATTATTATAAATCTCTTATTATAATGTATTTTTGAAAAAGATGGTTATTGGAATAGGTAGACTTGAATTATAGATAATGCCACATCACGAGAGGAAGAGACAATTATATGCATTAATCAAATTAAAGCGTCGTATGATTTAGGTGGAAGAGCTGTTTCAGGATCTTGACGTCGGCCATGGCAGGAGAAGTGAGTTGAAGTACTACTTCTGGATTCACAGTTCTGGCCTTCTTGACCCGCATTGCTATAGCCTATGTCATTTTGGTTGTTTGACGTCTAACCTATAATATTAACTCACCGATTCCCCCAAACCCCCACCACCTCCCCTTTTCCCAGTTTACTTAGTCATATCATTTATGTAGATGCATTTATACTTGTCAACCACCCTAAATGTTACCCATGTAAAATTATGCGTCGGTTCAGACACCAACATTTTATCAGCCACCATCATTTCTTAGGTCTACCACGTCTTGATTTGTCCAATCAGGAATTAATAGTATTTGAATTAAATTCACTGATTTCAAGACAATGACTATTTGTATGAAACCTTATTTAGCAAAAAACTATCCCATCCCCCCATTCTTCGGCAATTTTTCCCAGGCAAGGTTCGACATAAAGTTTAAAATTAGTAGTAACCAAAATATCAGTTCGAAGCGATATAACATCATTTAGATATCAGGGATAATTGGATAGGAATTTTGTCTTCCAGTTTTATTATTAAAGACAAATGTAAGCATCATCAAATATAAACCAACATTATTAATAAATATAACGGTATCCTGTATATGGGTGAAATAGGGGATGCGCGTGGTAGCCAAAATTACAATTAGATCAAGTGTTGTAGACAAAGGTTGAATCCAATGTAGAATGTAATCGAATAGGTAAGAGATTGCAAAAGTAGTGAGGATAGTCAAGATTGGATCGAAAGTAAAACAATAACAAATAGAAAGCATTGTATTCAGTTCATTGATTCGGTCTTAAAATGTTGTAAGTCAAGAAAAAGTAGGAACGAGTTGAGTTGATATTCAAT
>JALJAT010000461.1:0-14989 GCA_034768735.1 Schistosoma mekongi | reverse complement strand
CACACCAACATTCATTATTCGTAATGATCGTTGCCCAGTTTGGTTGATTTGCATCATGTATCAAAGTAACATGCATCCGTGCACATTCCCGTTTTCCTGTCCAATACTAAGTTCAATTATGTTTTTTCAGAAGGATTCTTAAAATTTGAGTGTGGTGTATGTAGGTAAAACGGATAACAACCATGACGACAATTCTGCTATATTAAGTGATACATTTCCCGTCCTAGTTCCAACGTTTACCAATATAACCATTGTCGAAGGACCACGGAATCTAAAGCATGCAAGGAAACATGCACACACATTGATACGTTTACTTGGGGATCTGGATTCAGAGATCCATACAATTTTCCAAGTGCAGAGAATGATCTTGCTTAGTTCGGTGTCGAATTACGTGTCCTAAAATCTTCTAAGTATCAGTTTTTTTGAAGTATTTCATTACATTTTAGCTACATTACGAGCATATAATCATAAGCGAGTAACATGTAAATCCTTGTAAGTTAAATCGGCCTGTATGTCTATAAAATATAAACAAAACTGCAGTACGAATTGAATGAAAAGGGTTTTGTCATTGCGTATTTATGCATAACACAGATTGTAGTTTTGGAAACAATTTGGATTGGGTCGATGGCCACAATGTGAAAAAAGGGTTATTTAATCACATTAGATACGGCCAGGTGGAATGATAAACCACTAAGATGTAATATCAATTATACACTATAACTTACTAAAATAATCAGATAAAGTTCAAACATACAAATGGTAGATCTGGAATAAATGGATGGTCTTGATTACACATAAAACAATAGAAGAAATGGAGCGAAGAACAAGAGGGGAACGGAAAAGTCAAGAGTGCTTAGTACTCATTATTCATGACTGAATACTAATAAGAATAATAAAATAATAATAATGATCTTTGTTGATAAACTTGGTTGAAGTTCATACGATTCCTTTGTGTACAAGGCAGTTTAACTTCTAATGTACTGGCTCATCAAAGCATAACAGTGGTGTATAAATACTTTGCGTAATGATTACTCTTAAAAGCCATTCATCGCGTGTCACGTACATGTATATATGTCGATTAATGTCTTAGAATGAGCTGACACACAATACCACAATTAAGGTATTCTAAGATATTGTCGTTTATCTTTATGGAGATGGTAGGAGGTGGCAAACTACACAACGTACGCTATTTTTTGAGTGTGGATGTGGTGGTAAGCGGGATCCAGGACACGCGCGTTAGTCCTGTTCGCGACTTGTTGGATGAAACATCTCACTCCAGTGAAGAGTTCGATCGGGACACGACTGTGTTTGTCCCAAACCCCACCGAGTCTATTACTAGGATACTGAATTAATCAGTACACATTTGTTGCAACAGTGATGTTAAATAGAAATAAAAAGATATTTAAATACATTCAAATTAGATGTACATTCTTAGTGGGTTTTTGGCCAAATGATTGTATTGTATAATACATAAGTAATGTGAGCCAAATTCTTATCATTATGAAATTTACTTAGGATATAAATTGGTAATTGTAACTGAACGTTATTATGAAATAGAGAATGTATACTATATGCAGTGTATTCGTTAGACGATGGATGATAACATTGGGTCTTTGAAAGATTATGTAAATTTATGATGACGTAATAAGATTATACTTTACTTTCCATTAAAGTGACAATCCGCATTTTAATCTATTGAGTATGTTCACTTTCACTTTTAGGTTGGTTTTATCGCAGACTTTTCAGTAGGCATAAGTTATGTAGGCATTAACTAAAACATGCTATAGTCAACTTTATTACACGTTATAAGGATCTATTCAATAAAATACGGGAGTAGCAACAGGGATCCAATAGAACTAATTAGTTGTATACCATGAAGAACTCTTCGTTTTTACAAATACCGTCTGAGATGCCGCTGCAAATAAATAAGGTTGATTGTCTTCAGTCATCATAACTGGGATCATTTGCATTTCTGACTTTGACGTTCTTCATTCGCTCGCTCATCCAATGAGTATATTCTCTTAGTGCCATTGTTTATTAATTATGAACTACAGTTACTTAGTTGTGTACAAGTTGTCCCCATTCACTGCCACTATTTCCTTTATTCTGTATCAATGTTAGATTCTTAATTGGTTTACTGTTTGGTTTGACTTCGTGTATATATAAAGGCGTGATTAAAATGTATTAGATTTCCTATCCTAGTTTCGATCTCGGTGATGGTTCTCTCTGGTTGGTTCTTCTATCTTTGGCTTGGGAGTGAGTGGGCATAGGGTAGACGCGCATTTACCAACTAGGCACACCTCATTGGTGTTCACTACAACTAAGCAGATCTTTTTGCGTTATAACACCATCAAATCAATAATTTGGCTCAGATATGTAGATGACACTTCCATCATCATTAGAAGTACATTTCTGAGAAATTTCTGATAATGATTAACATATTTTTGTCTCAAATGAAATTCGCTCTCCAATGCAATAAGTTACCATCATTAGACTTCTATGTAAAAACAAATCTAAAAGGAACACTTAATCTAACCATCTATCGAAAGTAGGCACATTCAAATCCTTATATTGATTGCGATTTAACACATCCATTCAGCCTGATGATGTCATTGATTCTAAATCTTTCCCGAAGAGGCATCAAAATTATTTCACTGGAAGAAGATGGATAACCGGGATTTAGAACATAATTAACATAAAATTTTATAATTTTCTCATGAATATTATTAATACTGTACAGAAGTGGAAGGCGCTATTATTAACTAATGATAAATTTATTGAAGTGTCATGATCTGGCACTGTCCGTCTATTCAATAGAAATGACATGATAGAAAAATTGGAAACTGTCCTAAAACATGGAATTCAAACGATCTACAGAGCAATCAACACCTCGAAATGCTTTTGGTTGGAAAAAAACGAAAGATCCCATTCAGCTCAGCACAAAACTGTGTTTGCAGGTGATTTAACGTCAGTTGTAATACATTCTACATTAGTGAATCTTCATGGAAAAAATCATAATTCATGTCACAAAGTATGTAAGCTACCAAAGACAACCTCCTATTAATCCTGGCGATCTCGAAAATTAGCAAATCAAATCAGTAGTAGCAGTGCATGCTACTTACAATAACCAAAAGATCGACAAAAATAACATCCATGTTATTCAGAAAGGTCGGTATAACTATATAGAAAGGGGTACACTTGAATTATTTCATATTTTGTTAAACCATACTCTACTTGATAGAATGGAAGGTCTTATTAATCATTCTACTTAAACTATCTATCCAAAAAGCTACAATTAAATGGTTTCAAACTTCTGACACCTTTCTCCTTACTTCATTCATGACGTTTTTCATACATAATGATATTTAGTGAGCACACAAACATGTCTGACAATGAAACACCTTGATCCATAGTGACAACACTTAAACACGTTCAGACGTGTAATTTGATTGCACCAATTATTCTGATTTTGATTTATTTCGGTTGTTTATTAGTTAAAAAGTCGAGTTACACTAAATAACGCAAAGTAAGACATTACAATTTATTAGGATATTACAAATATATTACTTAATTCTACAATTATAAAGTAAGTAGTATTCAGATTTCTTTGATCATTTTCTCTTTTTTTTAGGTATATATCGCATATTTGACAGTATATTTCATTAAAAATTTCATTACAGGCATCTATAGATTTTCATTTCCTACCTATGAGTATTCCAGTGTAACCTAGCCTTATATAACATATGTAAAGCACAGATCTAGGAAGTGTTATTGCTTCGAATAAAATCTTTAATGAGAATTGCACACTATTATTCAAAAGTTATTAATTAAAATAATGGAAAGCTAAACAGAAGTGTTAGTTACAAGTTATTTTGTAAACATTGAAGACATAGCAGATAACAACCAGTTACCTTAAGCATATATGTTTACATACATGACAAGTGATAGATAATGAATAGTTACTTCAATTTGTTTAATTGTAAACTACTGGTGATACTTATCTTAGCTTTCAAAAGCCTTAATTAATTTTAATGTTTTTCGAATAGGCAATAGAAGTATTTTATTACGAGTTTATTGAATTCAAGAATACCTATTTACTTTTATTGTATAAACAGTTAAACTAAGTTGTCCATCATCAAGTAACAAAACAAATTCGTTTGATGGATATAGCTGGTAATTATAGCAAACTATCTTAATTACGCAATTATTTGTAACAAGACAACACTGATTTGAAAAGCATGAAATCGTTTCTAGAATTTATAGTCTGTAAGTGAGATAAACGATTCGATCAAATTTACATGACAGATCTCATAATGTTTTTATAAAGGTTTTTACTAGTTAGCGTTTTTTAGTAAGGTTGTTGTTTTACGGGATGGGGTTGCTAACTACATGCCCAACCCACCTCCTCTATCCGGGCTTGGAACCAGCAGAAACCCTAGGGGGCTCCGGGCGGGGTCAAAATTTTCAATACAAATGTGAAGACAGTTCTATTGTATGGAGCTGAAACTTGGAGAACTACGAAAAGTATCCTTCAGGAGATACAAGTATATATAAACAAATGTCTGAGCAGGATACTTCGGATTCGTTAGCCAGATACCATCAACAACAACCTTCTGTGGCAGAGAACTAATCAACTTCCAGCAGAGGAAGAGGTTAGAAAAAGATGCTGGAGATGGATTGGGCACACACATCACAATGTGTCACAAGACAAGCACTAACGTGGAATCCAAAAGGCCAAAGAAACAGAGAAAGATCTAGGAACACATTGTGTCAGGAATTAGAGGCAGACATGAGGAGAATGAACAGCACCTGGAAAGAGGTAGAAAAGAAAGCCCAGGACAGAGATAGTTGGCGAATGCTGGTGGGCGGTCTATGCTCCACTTGGGGTAACAGGCATAGATGATGATTATGATGTTTTTATGTACTGTAACGAAGGGAAAAAGTAGTATGCGATCTGTTGATAATGTGCTAAATATTCGATCGACTTAACTGATAGTGGTCCAGCGATAACTTGTTATAAGTCTAAATAATTGATACAGGCCACTATAAATGGACAGAGTAACTAGCCAGCAGAGTACTAGTTGTTTTTTGTAACACAATGATATAGTTGCCTGGAAAAAAAAATATTTTTTGAAATATACACGAATGAAAACCATTTAAAACGTCTACGGTTGTTAGATTTTAGTCCACTATGTCATTTATAAATCTGACTACAGGGCTTGCATATTGTCCGCTAAGTTACCGGCAGACGTATATTATACTGACGTGTATGTATTAATAACTATTTTATGTGAGTTGCTTCTTAGAATAGTGTCCGACCTAGCAGTTTAGTTATACTGCGGATAATAAGTAATCATATATTAATGTCATTCGTTTTCACGTGACTCACAATGGATATCTTTCAATCATTGGCGCTTCGAATGAATTTCAGTCGTGTGTCTGTCGTTGTTGACCAGTGATACATTTTACTGATTTACGTCCTACCAGAAAAGCACTAAATAAATAAGTTAGATTCATGACAAAATATCACATGATTACAACCACTTTAGTTAGTCAATAGGCTATATCACCATAAATATTATTCAGACTATCCTTTTTATAGTACTGAATCATGTCGATTTTCTGATGTTGTCAAAACAAAAGGAGTTCATGTTGAACATCGTCACTCTATTTCGAAATCAATATCAAGTACTAAACCGTGTCAATTGAGTGTGATAATTTGAATAAGTTTCTTCTCAATATAAAAGTTTTCAATTACACATAAAGATTCAGACTTTATTTAAAAGATTTAATAAATTTATACTTATAAGTAGTAATTAAAGGCTAATCTTAATAAAGTAATTTATTTTAAGTAGGATTCAGCCTTTGTCTACAAACACTTGATCTAATCGTATTTTGCCACCACGCCATCTCCTATGTCACCTATATACAGAGATACCTATATGTATATTGGATTAATAATCCTGTTGTTTATTTCAATTGTCGTTTACATTTTACAAGTTACATGATGATGATTATTTCAACATTAACATCTGTATTTTATAAATAACCCGAGGAGACAAAATTTATATCCAAATTATCCTTGATATCTAAACGATGTTGTATCTGCCTTAGAACTGGTTATTTTTGTCACTAATAATTTCGAACCTCATGAGCATTTATCGAAACGAATATTCTTCGTTCAAACGTCTTTGTTTTTGATAAACATTGGGAATTTTTAAATAATTGATTTCCACTGAAAAGTTATTTTTATGTAATCAACTTATTTTATAAATTCAAACAAATATAAAAATAAATAATAAGCAGAGTATTATTACTTTTCTTCATATGAAAGATTTACGCAGTTTATCCCCTCGAATATCCGTATTCCTGAAATCAGTGAAATATTTCCCGCATACTCTCCTACATTCAACTGATAATTATGCCTATGAATTAAACCGATATCTTGTAATCATATCATAGTTTCAATGCGGAAGTTAAACTGTTGCAAAGCAGATATTTAACAAGTTTTAAATCATTGATACTAAAAAACACGTATCTATATTTTTCATGTAATATTTGGTGCTTTAAGGATTAAATTAGAGTCTTATCGTTCATATCAGTTAATAATGCACCCCAACTAGGATTTCAGTATTTTTTTTTAACATTTAAAGTATTTAACTAGGTTATTGACAGGAAATGGTTTTATCATTTGATGACCTTCAAAAATAAAAGTTTTTATTTCAAGATTAGTGGAAATCTAATGGGTTTCCTGTTGACAACATCATATTATTGCACGCAATTCACTAAGAGTACTAATCGCATAAAAATTTGATTGATAAACTTCGATCAAGCGCTAAGGAATAGACAAACATGATATTAGTTACCACTTTATGGTCGATTTATATGTGATAGAAAGGGTAAGTGATAAGTGATTAAACAAATCAACTACAACGATAGGAATTACATACTTGCATAAGAATTCCAAGAAAATGTTGGCACATTTTGAAGTTTATGCACCTATCTTATCAAGTAATGCCTAGAATAACAAAATTATCGTTGAATTAAACTGTGAAACAATGTCAATTCTACTTCATGTAAAGTACAGTGTTTACGTAACTAATGTTTGTAATTGAGAACTATGCATAGTTGAATTTAAATTTGAGGTCAGTTCAGAGAATTTTTGTACACAGTTTGTAACAGCTAACCAGTAACTCATTGTCTATCGTAGGTCAATTCGTAAAATCAAATTTAAATAATGTCTATCACTAAGATAAAATTAATGCATTAATTATCTAGTTCAATGATTTGCATTTAAATCATAACAAAGTTATGAAAAGGTTTATTCTTTTAGTATCTTTGTTTTAAATCATTAAATGACTATCTTAATTACCTACAAATCTTTTTTAAATTGGGTCAATCAAGGATATACTAGACTTAAGAATGTAAAATCATACCTTATTATAAATAACTAGGGTAGATTAAAGCTTTTTCATATTGTTGTATAATCCTCTTGTCTTTTCATCAGTTCGATACAGTATATATATGTATATATATACATATATATATGTATATATATATATATATATCCACTATTATTTATTTCCCTATAACTAATAATTATGAAAGTTAATTACAATAGTCTATGCAGCTAATATCTACTTGTTATTTAAAGACAACATATGTTACTTGACTCTGTTACTTGGTTCTTGTATTCAGTAGTTAGTTTACATTTAAGGAAAACTATTTTATCCCTTTCTATTCACTGTAGGTACCTTCATGATAAAGTAGATTTTGTTGTTTACTTATGAAGTGGAGAAACTGGCTTCAGTGTACAATATGTAATTAGTTGTGTGACAGACAACAATTTGATAAATTCATTAATGAAGTTAAGAATAAATTTCTCCTGATAGTAATTATGTATTGCCTAATACAGTCAGCCATTATATACAATATTTTGAAGTAATGAAGTTACAAAGCTATTGAATCTGTTTAGTTACTCACTACCATTGTCATTAATACACCATTTGTTCAAGATTTCCTTGATTATTTGATATTCGATTAAACAGATATTTGATTGTTATATCCTATAAGGTATTATTGTATATTAAATAGTTTGATTTATAATAACTGGTAGCAGCTACATTATTTACATTGCATGCTTATTAATACTGAGCATGATAAAATAATTCGCTATTTAACTTCGAGTAAGAACTAATCATTTGAAGCATATATACTTATTGTCTACAATTACGTAACATCAAATATAATTAAATTGTTCAATCATTTGATTTAATGATCAGTTTTGTAGTGAAATAAACTAAAAGAACATAGTTTGAAACTAGGTGCATACAATCTAGTTATTGGGTCAGATAAATTGTAATTAACAGTTCCAAACCGTAGATTTAAACGAAGAAACTCAAAGTTAATTTTACAGTTAGATGAAAAATATCATAGTGAGTATAAATAAGACAAATGATGCCTTATAAAATTTATGCAAAACGTTTAGATCTGTTATGAATGTAACAAATAAGCCATAAGTAGTTTTCCTGCATAAAAAACTAGTAGATTGAAAGTGTTTACGTCAATTTAAGAGATTGTGTTAATCTTCGAATTATCTTAAATACCTTTTGTATATCTAATTTTTAAATAAATAATTTTAAAATAAAGAATTTTTTGTTTTACAAGTTGTCATAATCATTACTAACATTAAAAATTGTTTCAAATCTTGTACTTAGGGCTGATATCATTACTAAGTTTTTCAAAGTCTCTAAGAAATAAGGTAAGTAAACAATTAAGTAATGAATTCATGTTTCAAGAAGCAATTCAAGAAAATATGTGAATACATCCTCAATTAATGACTTCTAGCTAAAGGAAAATTCGTAACCTGCAGCTACTTGTTAGCCAACGTCTAGAATATAATCAACAGTTTAGAATTAAGTACAAAAACACTTTAAGTGTTTACAAATTCAATTCATATATATATATATATATATATATATATATACACTACTAATATAATTATAACAGTTATGTCAGTTACCATGATCATTTATGTAACTGAGTCCATAATTAAGTAAAATATATTTATATATGAAATGTCTTAGAATGTATCCAAGCTTAATTTACCCATTTTTTTCTTTGTTGTATCAATGGATCCATTTCTCTAAACAATATAGGAAGATTTTCGAATCCAATATTTGTCGCTTCTTTGTCATTTGAAATCTCCATTGTATCTAATGATAAACAAAAACAATCATTTAAAATTTGAACATTTCAATATAAGCAAATAAGTAAAAGAAAATAATTTTCATCAATGAATAAAAATTACCAGTTTTCCATGCCATTATTAACGGAAACATTAGACAATAGACAGTTAATGTTATTATGATGAGACAATACAAAGTTGAATAATTTTTCATGATATAATTGTTTATTATAAATTCTTTATTTTTATAAAGTTTTAATCAGTTGTAAAGATTAAAATGACAGTATTTTCATTTATTTATACAATAGAAATCTTTCTTTTAAAATATTATTTATTTATTTTATTTCTAATTGGTTAATATTCTTTCTTCACAATAATTGACCAATCACATTTCGAGAATAAATGAAGTTTTTTTAATTTAATTAATATTTTGATTAAATTATGAAGAAATAAAAGTTAAATGTAAATGATTTTACAGTGAGTATTATCATAAAATTGGTTTATTTCTCATATCTTAAATCACCTTATGGTAATATAAAGCATTCGGTTAGTTAGCGAATTCATCATCTATCTATGACGTATTCAGTTGACTATAATACCGATCTTCAAAAAACATTTCATTTCAATTCATAGAACATTACAAATGATGATTTTAATATATATTTATTAATTAAACTTAATACCTACCCCACAACAATATTACTTCAATTCAACTATAATAATCAGCTTACTAGTGACTAACTTTAAGATATTCTAAAGTATTGGTACAAAGTCGTGACTTATAGAGTCCAGATATGTCACGACTCCGACATTTTTTCATTAAAGAAAAAAGATAATCACTGTGCTATTCCACAAATGAAAGTGGAAATTCCTCTACTAGATGCCGACCCAGTGATACAGTGGGCCAAGCACTCATCAACCTGAAGGACCTGGTTTTGATTCCCTGGTAAAGAATTCTGAGGAATTTCTTAGTGGGACGAATTAGGTGTCATATATTTCTAGGTTTTAAGTGGTAACCAACCATGATCAATCTGTGTTGGATATAATAAACTATGCTTAAAACCTTTTCCATAAAACCACTTCCATTCATGGAGAGGTGTGTAATACTGGTTACTACTAAGTTTTTAAACTTGAAGTTTCCAGATTTATTTTATTTGACTGATTTACTTAAACCAGAATTATTTATTGCAAGCTTTTATTGGTTTTTTGTAAATAAAAATCTTACAACCAATCTTGACTAATATGTATTTGTTTAATAACTCTTTCAATCAATCAATCAATGCCTGTTACCCCAAATGGGGCATAGACTGCCCACCAGCATTCGCCAACTATCTCTGTCCTGGGCTTTCTTTTCTAGCCCTTTCCAGGTGCTGTTCATTCTCTTCATGTCTGTTTCCAATTCCCGACACAATGTGTCCCTGGGTCTTTCTCAGTTTCTTTGGCCTTTTGGATTCCACGTTAGTGCTTGTCTTGTGACACAGTTTGATGGGTTCCTCAGTGTGTATCCGATCCACCTCCACCGTCTTTTTCTAACCTCTTCCTCTGTTGGAAGTTGATTAGTTCTCTGCCACAGAAGGGTGCTGTCGATGGCATCTGGCCAACGAATCCGAAGAATCTTGCGCAGACAGTTGTTTATATATACTTGTATCTCCTGAAGGATACTTTTCGTAGTTCTCCAAGTTTCAGCTCCATACAATAGAACTGTCTTCACATTTGTAATGAAAATTTTGACTTTAATGTTGACTGAAAGTTGGTTTGAGCTCCAGATGTTTTTCAGTTGTAGAAATGCTGCCCATGCCTTATCAATCCGCGTTTTCACATCCGAGTCAGACCCTCCTTGTTCGTCGATTATGCTTCCCAAATATGTAAAGGTCTCAACGTCTTCCAGAACTTCTCCGTCAAGTGTAATTTGGTTAATGTTTGTTGTTCTGTATCGGAGGATCTTGCTTTTCCCTTTGTGTATGTTGAGGCCTACTGCTGCTGAGGCTGCTGCTATATTGTTGGTCTGCTTCTGCATTTGATGATGTGTGAGAAAGAAGAGCTAGGTCATCTGCAAAGTCCAAGTCATCCAGTTGCGTCGATGTTTTCCATTGTATTCCGAGAGTGCCTTCAGATGTTGCAGTCTTCATGATTCAGTCGATGACTAGTAGGAAGAGGAAGGGTGAGAGTAAACAGCCTTGTCTGACACCGGTTTTCACTTCGAATGAATCTGTGAGCTGACCTCTATGCACGATTCTACAGTGTAGTCCGTCATAAAAATTCCGTTTGATGTTGACTTTTTCTCGGGTACGCCCGTAATGTCGTAGAAGGCTCCATAATATTCTCCTATCCACTCTGTCGAATGCCTTTTCATAGTCGATGAAGTTGATGTAAAGTGGTGAATTCCATTCAATTGATTGTTCAACAATGAACCGTAAAGTAGTGATTTGGTCAGTTACACGATCAGTCTTTACGGAATCTGGCCTGTTAATCTCGGAGTTGGCTGTCGACTGGGTCCTTTAATCTGTTCAATAACACTCTGTTGATGACCTTTCCTGGTACCGAAAGTAGGGTAATGCCTCTGTAGTTCTCACAATTGCTGAGATCGCCTTTCTTTGGTATCTTGATGAGGTACCCTTCTTTCCAGTCTGGTGAAACTTGTTCTTCCTCCCAAATCTTCCTGAAGAGAATGTGGAGTATCTTTGAAGTTGCTTCTATATCTGTCTTCAGTGCCTCTGCTGGTATGTTGTCTGGTCCTGCTGACTTGCCACTCTTGATCTGTCTGATGGCCATTTCGATTTCTTCAACTGTTGGTGGGTCTGTTCTTATAGGGAGATCCGTGGCTGTTGCTTCGATGACTGGTGGGTTCAGTGAGGCTGGTCAATTCAAGAGTTCTTGGAAGTGCTCCACCCACCTGTTCCGTTGTTCATGCACTTCAGTGATTGGTTTTCCAGCCTTGTTCTTGATTGGCCGTTCTGGCTTATTGAATTTCCCAGATAGTTTCTTCGTTGTATCGTATAACTTCCTCATGTTTCCTTCTCTGGCAGCTTTTTCCACTTTCATTGCTAGGTCCTCAACAAATTTTCGTTTATCCAACCTGATGCTCCTTTTCATTTGCTTATTGACTTCAGTGTATTCGGCCTGTGCCTTGGCTTTCCCTGCTCTTGTCCGGCTGTTATTAATCGCTATCTTCCTGTTCCTCCTTTCTTGGATGTTGTCCAGAGTACCAGCAGAAATCTATTCCTTTTGTGTTGTTTCTTGGGAACCAAAACCTCCTGACATGTTGAAGTTATTGTTTCCTTTATCTCTTTTTAGTTGTCTTCCATATTAGTTTCACCTTTTTCTAGTAGATCATGAAATGCCTGGAACTTATTGTTGAGAGTTATTTTGAATTCGTTGCATTTGTTAGTATCTCGGAGAAGGGCTGTATTAAACTTGTGTAATACTGCTGCTCCAGTTGTCCAGTGCTTCCTCAGCTTCAGTTTCATTTTAGCTACCACCAGATGGTGGTCGGAAGCTATGTCGGCTCCTCTCCTTACTCTTACATCTTCCATGGTCCTTCTAAACTTCTTATTGATGCAGATGTGGTCGATTTGGTTCTCCGTAATGTGGTCCGGTGAAACCCATGTAGTTTTGTGTATACGTTTGTGGGAGAATATGGTGCCACCTATAATCATTTTGTTGAAGGAACATAAGTTTACAAACCTCTCACCGTTATCATTCTTTTCTCCCAGTCCATTTTTTCTCATGCTGTCTTCATACCCGGTGTTGTCCATTCCAACCTTGGCGTTGAAATCCCCCATCAGAATGGTCAGGTCCTTGGCTGAATATTTCTCGATGATTGACTGCAGCCTCGCATAGAACCGGTCTTTGTCGTCTTCGTGGCTGTCATTGGTGGGTGCGTAGCACTGGATGACATTCATTGTAATCCCTTTCTTCTTCGTCTTGAAGGATGCTGTGATGATCCTAGGTCCATGAGGCTCCCATCTTATAAGAGCCTTCCATGCATCTTGGGATAACACCAATGCTACTCTTTGTGTGTGTGGGGGAGTTTTTTTCGTGGCCGGAGTATAAAAGCACATTTCCTGAGGATAACTGTTGCTGTCCAGCTTGCAACCAATGCGTTTCGCTTATTCCAAGTATCTTCAGGTTGTATCTTTTCATTTCTTTAGCTATTGCATGGTCTCCTTGTTTCCACAGCGTGCGGACATTCCACGTACCTATATTAATTGTTGCGCTGGTTGTCAGAAGGAGGGACATCGGCCTCGTGGCTTCCGAAGAAGAAACTCGGCTTTCACCAATGAGGCGTCATAACACACCTTCCAACTCCCAGGGCAGAGTAAAAATGGTTATAAAGGTTTTTACTGGTTAGCGTTTTTTTAGCAAGGATGTTGTTTTACGGGATGGGGTTGCTAACCCATGCCAACCGTCCTCCTTTATCCGGGCTTGGGACCAGCAGCAGCCCTTGCGGGCTCCGGCGGAGTTTAATAACTCTGTAGAAATGGTAAATGTTTCTCGATGATAATTTTTAAGAACATTTTCCAAATCAAATTTATTGAAGTGTAATATAACCAAAAGTCTGTGAATTACTGGAAAGAATATGTATTTCATACATACTATTTGAAGTAAGCATAGAAGATACAATGTCTGTTGGACAAGTTATCAATATTGTAGTATAAACCCATACAGAATAAAGACGAGTAGTTGTTTATGAACTCTTAATTCATATGTATTTTACACTAAAGTTTTCACATAGGTATGGTTAAGGAATGTTTATACTGATCTTCGCTTTTATGATAAGTGATATTAAAAATGATCAACGTTCTTCAATTCCCGAACATTTATTGGCTTTGTCATATATAGACACCGATCCAAATTTTATGAGGTATAGGGAAGGATGAGATTCATTTATTAATTTTCTTAAATGGTAGTTAATGACTAGTTGGTTGGCATTTTATGTGCCTCGTTTGATTGTATTTGAAGATACGCGCATTAATTACACCGCCATCATTTATTCTATTTTGAAAATCTTAGTAAATATAAAGAGAATAATGATTTATCACCCCCCAAAGATGATGATAACTAATGATAAATAGAATGATATTCAGTTAGTTTATAGCCATGGAAAATTATCAGAAATGTATCATAATAGTAATTTATGAAAGTTGGGAAAATTTTACTAATTCAGTTAATAGACAATGTTTTCAACTTTTTTTTTTTGAAACACCTAATAACATGTATTTATGGAGAATCCACGCCATCTAACATGGCTCTGTTTTTCCGTAGCATTCTTCTTCTTGCTTCGTCTGTGCTAAGGAATTTACTTAAGTAGAAACACTACTGAATTAGAATTCATGTGTTATTGGTTGCTATGGTATAACGATATACACATGTGTTAAAATTCAAAAATAACAATGACATAATACTTATGATGATGAAACATGGCCGTATTACTTAGAAAAAATTTAATGAAGACCAAGTTATGATTATGCACGGAGTGATCATTTAATAAGTAAATTCTAACAGTTAAGATACCCCATGACTGAGTATGGAATTTGAAGTTAAGGCTTGTTGACATGAATGCTAAGCTGATGACACATAATTGAGATATTTAAAAATTTAAGCTAATTTCCAAAAACATTGTACGTAAAGAGATTACCAGCCTAAAATAAGTAAACAAGACGTCATTTCAAAAAAATACAGGAATGAATTTGTCTATCCTCTTATGGTATGAGACAATCATTCGTATACGTTTGTATGACAATAAACATTTATTAGCTATTATCGTAGTTTGTACAAGGAGTGTATTGTAGAATCAAGTTG
>JALJAT010000460.1:0-15004 GCA_034768735.1 Schistosoma mekongi | reverse complement strand
ACGTAAATTGATAAACACAATGTGATATGATGCAATCATTAAAATGCTGCTTGAGATTGGTGATAATTACATCCTTGGACAAAGTTCAGACGAAGTTATCTGGGTGATATGTTCTGCTTTATAATGGATTTAAGCCCTCGTATTTACATAAGGTAATTAAAACCACCTGCGAAAAGCCAAGTGATAATGACAGGCGTTTTCGGCTCTACCAATATAGTAGGTTCTAACATACTATTACTATTGCTTTTCAAAAGATTTCTAAATCATTTCCACCATCCATTAGACAATATTGTCTTATCAAGAGATTTCCGCTTAATTCAATAGTGACACTTGATCAAGTACGTTTGATTATACTAGAAAAGGCTTTCACAGAATCTTTTCTATACAATAAATATGCTAGTTTAGATACGGTCCAAGTAGATATTTTATGTGTGGAACTGTTGAACAAACCATTCTCCTTTCAATTTATGATTGCATCAAGGTAAGAAAGGTAGCGGTATATCTCCTCCTACACGTGATAAATTAACACAGTTATGAAGTGTTCAGTTCATCTAGTACACCATTCGCCTCCTCGAACTTATCACAAAATATTGAATATCATTAACATGCTGCCGAAAATGACATATTTCATGTATAGAATCTCTAGATAGAGTTTCCACACACCATACACACATCGTTAGTAGTAGTCCCTAAAAAACTGCCCATCGTAACTCACTCATCTATGGTGTAGATGTTCACACCTTGAATGTGAAGTTAGGACTTATATCATTTTCTGGCAATAATAAATCTTGTACAACAACGAAATGATGGCGTAGGCAATCAAATATATACCTGACGAAATTTAATCGGCCAACATTGTCTTAATCATGCATGAGACCCCCTTGTCCTCGATGATGTCACCGATATGTGAAGTATCCACCTCTCCAGAGTTTACCCCATCCAGTGAATTGGGTTGGTGCTCCCTGTGTGTATTTGAAATGCTGCTCTAACCTATGTAGGCAGCCTAATGATGCTGAAGTTGTTGCTACACTGATGTCTTCGCTTGCATTTGTTGGTGTGCATATGCTAAGAGAGCTACGATCATCTGGCGAAGTCCAAATCATCGACGTTGCATTATTGGCCATGAATCCAGTTACATTCCCTCAGATGTGGAGGTTTCATGATGCAGTCAACCCTAGGAGGAAGAGACATTAAGGTGAGAGCCAGCACCTTGTAGCGACTCCGGGTCCGCACTGGGAATGATTTGGTCAGTGTCCTCATGACAATTTTGCACGTGTTCAGTCGTAAGAGTTCAGGATGATGTTGACGAGTTTCTCTGGTACGCCGTAGTGTCGAAGAGTTCCCATAGGTTCTGCTATCTACACTAATCAAACGCCTTCTTACTATGTTACTATATATACATTAATGCCTATAAATGCTTATAATAGTTCTAAGCTCATGTATTTCATAATGAAAAGTTGCACTTTACCAAAAAAAAAAGAATATAACCGTTAACCATTAAAACGTAATTTTTGGTGTATCAAAATGAAAAAAATAGAATAACACGAAAAAAGAAAATCATTAAATATATATTTTTTCTTTCTTTCATATCTAAAGTTACTTAATCATTCTTATTGTAACGTTTGATAATGTTACTCTTAAAAAAGTAAATAATCTATGACTTTATATAATGAGTGTAAGGCATACCAGAAGAATATTTAATTAACTTGAAAAAAACAATACACGTAATTAGAACAATTATGATGTTATTATTTAATAGAAACGTTATTATGTAACGGATTTGAAGTTAATTAAGGAGTATCAGGAAAAAATACTAGTATGCCTTCGGTATTTTGATATTGCTGAAGATAGCTTAAAAGGATTATTCAAGTTCGGCTTGTACCATGCCTTAAATTACACTTCTTTGTTTTTCGTTAATCTTTAATTCTGAAAGTGGTTTATTTCGTTTGTATTTGAATATCAATTATACACAAAAGGTATATTAGAATAAACTGTAATTTCGTTGATTTGTTTATAGAAGCAGCTGGTCAGGCATGGATTCACTTGCAAGTCACAATCCAACTTATGTAATACATGTGACAAATTCGTATATAGGGCATTCACCCAGATGTACATATAGCCAACAATGGACTGACCAGCTTCAGTCTATAGCAAAATAACAGGAATATCGGTTTATCCTAATACAATGTGCCCGATTGCACAAGTGTGACTGTCTGGATCAGTAGTCTAGTGGTGAACGCGGTGGCGTTCGACACGAAAGGACTGAGTTTGAATCCCAGTGTGAACATCAACCATTGGAGCAGGTACATCCAGACGAGAGTCCCAAAATCAGGACGAAAACGCGCGTTCTTGGATTTCACTTGCCAGCACAATAAATTATCAAAGCTAAATTTGTTTGTTGTTTGTTATTCCTAAGGATTGTTCTCGACTATTAATCAATATAATTGGTGGTAACGTTCACTATTGAGGGATTCCTACTAAAACGAAACATTATTCAAGGATCCCTAGTTTCAGTTGATACGAACAAAAGGCCCATCTGTGAGAAATACAAAAAACAAGTAATTTGATAGAAAATCTCCACTTAGATACATAAATATTATTATACAACTGCAAACTATTAATCTTTATGTAACTTAAATCATATGGAAACTCAATCTATTAACGACTAATTTTTAAATTGTTCATAAAAATAATTTTTATGCTTTTCATTAATACCATCTCTCCCCCCCCCCCCCCCCCCCCATATTGGTGTGCATCAAAACAGTACATTACTATTATATTATTATGTATGAAGTAAGTGTATAGATTGGCATCGTACCAATGAAGAGAGTAAATGGTATTCGACAAAAGAAAACTCTTGCTAACTCTATCTTGTTTTATGATTCAATAGGTAATTTCATTTAATTCAAAGATGTAGGCCTTAGGGTAATAATGTAAGAAAGCCACATAGTGTTAAAATATTTTTAATATTACCGATTCAACTGAAAGCCGAATAGAAGCATCATTTAACAATTGAGAACTAATTTTTTTCAGTAGCTGGTTTACATGTATCAATTACAACAATTAGATAAGGAGGTTAGATTAAGGGTTACATTTTATTATTTTAAGGAAGTGCTATATGAGGGAAGTTGAGTGTCATGACAAATGATGCGATAATCAAGATAGGATTAATTTTTAATTCAGGTTTGTCTTGTTAAATGGAGAGTTCAAGATAAATTTATGCTGGAGATTCCTTACTGTAAGACAAATTTAAAATAATTAACTAAAGTAAATTAGCTGGAGTTACTCAAATCTTGTACTATAAAGTAATATTCTCTAGGAAACTTGTCAGTGCAACTCGATTATAACGGGATACTGACTGATAAATGTTAAGAATCAGTCAGTACTGGGTGATAAGTTAATGTCGTTTTTTTGTACCAACTTTTCCCATTAAGAAAATAAAACTAAAATCTGAGCACCGGCATCTCTTTCACCAGTTACATTTAACCTAACAGTAAAAAACAACAAAAAACTACCTAATAAATATAGTAGACAGATACAAGTATACATGAAAGATGGAGGACTTCATTGAAGGTTATTACAACTGTTACATCTAAAGCAGAAAATATTCAACCGAAGTAGAATGGGAATTTTAGAAAAAATATGAAATTTAAAAGGATTTAGGATCAGAAAGTATTGTCATGCCTAAAATTCAATAGATCAATTCACCATTGTTCTTTCCGTATTTAAGTATAACTTAGGAATAATTACAAAGCTATTGTTAAGTGACTATATATACATATACTCATTAAGCGTTTTTATATATAT
Source organism: Schistosoma mekongi (assembly GCA_034768735.1). Classification (NCBI taxonomy): domain Eukaryota; kingdom Metazoa; phylum Platyhelminthes; class Trematoda; order Strigeidida; family Schistosomatidae; genus Schistosoma; species Schistosoma mekongi. The sequence continues at coordinate 11,197 of JALJAT010000460.1, read as the reverse complement.
ATATATTATAATCTATATTATATATAATATAGCTGTGAAAAGGTTACATCCAGGACACTTACTAAGGAGAAATACATACGATTTATTGATTGAATGATATGCACCATTTGTAATTAATAAAATAATACTACCAAATCTATTCTCTGAAAGTAAAAGACACTAATAATATTAACTTACTATTGAATAATTTAACATTAATTGATAACATTTAAAATATATAGGTGAATATAGTTACTACGGCTTCTGCAAGGAAAATCTATATAAACTATAAGCATTTTAAACAGATAAACAAAATAAAATTAAAGAATTTTCAATATTCATTTAAACCAAGGAATGAATTTATTGATTCATTTATTGATCGAATAGAACCATAAAAATTGCAGTGAATTATAGGTAACCATATTTGTCGACATACGACAACAAACAGTGTGTATTAATGTCTATAATATGTAGTTAATGTACAGCAAAGAATTCAATCCATCTGATGTATTATGAGTTAAACATTAATCATCTGTATAAGTCGTTAGTAGTTTGTAAAAAAAGGAAATCTGATCCGTTGTATATCTTTTTGTTTTACTGAACTGATAACCAATGTAAGGTATGATAATTTAAAATAGGGATATATCTTTACATTTTGCAATAAATTTCAAATCTGTAAACACACAATGAAAGGGGTCAATTGTAGGAATAAAAACAATCAGAATCATGAATATGGTATGGAGTATCATTTTGTAAGGGGATTTTGTGAAGATGGATGAAATAGATGTTCAATGCTCCTCCCTGTTTTCGGTGGTATCCACCACTACAGTCTATATGACTCTAACAAACAAGCGCTCAGTTTGTCCACTGTACAGTAAACATAATGATGTAAGTATATTAATTTACACTTTGTCTGTATTTAGATTGCACATAAATCGGAAATCAACCAAATTGGTTCATGTTTATGTAGTTTATAATAAATTCGCAAAGATTTAAATTTCTGTTGCTTCCAGGAATAATAGATGAACTAGTGAAGAAAAATGTATGATATTCTCATATCGATATAAGATAAAAGCATGTTTACTTTATCGTATAAACTCTCCTGAATGAGTATATAGAGATATTGTAGCGACGATGACTTCCATTTGTTTACTAGACATTTTTATCATGAGTCGGTTAGTATGACTGTATTTAAGATTCAAATGGTGACGCTAATATAGCTAGTTTTCTACAGGGAGGGGGGTGAAAAATTGAAACTATAAATAGCTAAGAAAATCCAGTATGATCTTGGAATATATAATACAGTTAATTAATTCTTATTTATAAGGTTTTATAGTTTTGTTGTTTTATGCTAAGGAGTGAAATTTTATCATTTATCATTATCATATTTACATCTTAACAGATAGATTCACTATATCACTACTCTACAAAGCTTTATATAGTCATATTTCGGTTATTAAAGTATTGAGGGAATAGTATTTCACGAATTTGACAATATAATAATGGGCTGACTCAGTAACTTAATAGATAATGCTAAGCCTATGACAACATAACTCGTTTTGCATCCCAGTGTAACTGACATTATACTACAGTTTTCATGACATATAGGAGATATAATTTCGATTTGGGCCTGACTATTACGCACTGACGGGCCTACAAAATGGATTCGGAATCATGTGGTTATTTTTCAAACAGCGCAAACTCAATTCTATATTATACTTTAGCAATACTGTTGCTGAGTCCTACCTGTGAAGCGTTTAACGCTACTATGCTGTTGGTTCATAAAGGGGATAAGAAACCATAACCTGGGCATAATTAGGTGTTCCACACATCTAGGGTGTACCTAAAGTCTTGAATAACCGCATGCATCTCAGATGGATTTTGAATTTACATCTCCAGATCTTTGCAATCATCACCCTCCAATCATCAAGCAATCCCTGTTACTCCAAGTGGAGCATAGACCGCCAACCACATCCTCACCATTACTTTTGTGTCTGTTGGCTCAAATAGTTCATTGATCATTAGTTCATGATCAATCAATGTATTATTACTAAATATTGCTTCATTGATATTTTAGTTTAAGATTGAAGAAATATTGTTTCAACACTATTCCACCTTCATTATAAGCATTCCTTCTAGACAAAACACTATTATTAGTGATCCATCCATTAACATAAAGATAGTAAATGATGCAACAGAAAGGAATAGCCCGAGTTCTGAATCCCGGATAACGTGAATATAAATAGTTACATGTAAGTCAATTTATCACATATGGTTCTAAGGATAATTTTTGCATCATGCAGTTTGTTCAAGTACGCCATCATAAAATGTTTCGTCTAATGATCAGCTGCTGAGTGATTTCCTTTAACTAAACGGTGTTATCAGTGAATTGTGTTTTTGGGTCTGATGTCTGATGTCAGTTTGATATTAAAAATTGGTCTGAATCAGTCAACCTGTTATCCCCCGAAATATTGAACAGATGTTCGTCCTAGTATGGGACAACTTAGCATGGTGCATGCACGACCCGACCAGGGCCCGAACCCAAACCCTCGGTTCCGCGGCGAACGCCTTACCGTCAGACAAATGAATCGGCTCTAGCGGTGTATTTCTAATTCATGTCATTCGTGATATGTTGTGCGACTTATTCCATTGTCAAGGTTGTAGATGACGCACACCGGACAGGTTGAACCCCACTGGTCACATCTCATTAGAACTACAGAACCTATCTCAAGCAGTTAAGTAACTCTGACTGTTGCTAGGGAAAACGTGACCAGTGAAGTTCAACCGTGTCGGGATAACGGCAGCTACTGACATGCTAATAGATGAGGTTGCACAAAACGGCATCACGTGAATGACTCTGAAGTAGAAATAGCAAACCGTTTAGACCAATTCAGTTATCTGACGGTAAGGCGTTCGCCGCGGAACCGAGGGTTTGGGTTCGGGCCCTGGTCGGGTCGTGCATGCACCATGCTAAGTTGTCCCATACTAGGACGAACATCTGTTCAATATTTCGGGGGATAACAGGTTGACTGATTCAGACCAATTTTTAATATCAAACTGACATCAGACATCAGACCCAAAAACACAATTCACTGATAACACCGTTTAGTTAAAGGAAATCACTCAGCAGCTGATCATTAGACGAAACATTTATGATGGCGTACTTGAACAAACTGCATGATGCAAAAATTATCCTTAGAACCATATGTGATAAATTGACTTACATGTAACTATTTATATTCACGTTATCCGGGATTCAGAACTCGGGCTATTCCTTTCTGTTGCATCATTTACTATCTTTATGTTAATGGATGGATCACTAATAATAGTGTTTTGTCTAGAAGGAATGCTTATAATGAAGGTGGAATAGTGTTGAAACAATATTTCTTCAATCTTAAACTAAAATATCAATGAAGCAATATTTAGTAATAATACATTGATTGATCATGAACTAATGATCAATGAACTATTTGAGCCAACAGACACAAAAGTAATGGTGAGGATGTGGTTGGCGGTCTATGCTCCACTTGGAGTAACAGGGATTGCTTGATGATTGGAGGGTGATGATTGCAAAGATCTGGAGATGTAAATTCAAAATCCATCTGAGATGCATGCGGTTATTCAAGACTTTAGGTACACCCTAGATGTGTGGAACACCTAATTATGCCCAGGTTATGGTTTCTTATCCCCTTTATGAACCAACAGCATAGTAGCGTTAAACGCTTCACAGGTAGGACTCAGCAACAGTATTGCTAAAGTATAATATAGAATTGAGTTTGCGCTGTTTGAAAAATAACCACATGATTCCGAATCCATTTTGTAGGCCCGTCAGTGCGTAATAGTCAGGCCCAAATCGAAATTATATCTCCTATATGTCATGAAAACTGTAGTATAATGTCAGTTACACTGGGATGCAAAACGAGTTATGTTGTCATAGGCTTAGCATTATCTATTAAGTTACTGAGTCAGCCCATTATTATATTGTCAAATTCGTGAAATACTATTCCCTCAATACTTTAATAACCGAAATATGACTATATAAAGCTTGTAGAGTAGTGATATAGTGAATCTATCTGTTAAGATGTAAATATGATAATGATAAATGATAAAATTTCACTCCTTAGCATAAAACAACAAAACTATAAAACCTTATAAATAAGAATTAATTAACTGTATTATATATTCCAAGATCATACTGGATTTTCTTAGCTATTTATAGTTTCAATTTTTCACCCCCCTCCCTGTAGAAAACTAGCTATATTAGCGTCACCATTTGAATCTTAAATACAGTCATACTAACCGACTCATGATAAAAATGTCTAGTAAACAAATGGAAGTCATCGTCGCTACAATATCTCTATATACTCATTCAGGAGAGTTTATACGATAAAGTAAACATGCTTTTATCTTATATCGATATGAGAATATCATACATTTTTCTTCACTAGTTCATCTATTATTCCTGGAAGCAACAGAAATTTAAATCTTTGCGAATTTATTATAAACTACATAAACATGAACCAATTTGGTTGATTTCCGATTTATGTGCAATCTAAATACAGACAAAGTGTAAATTAATATACTTACATCATTATGTTTACTGTACAGTGGACAAACTGAGCGCTTGTTTGTTAGAGTCATATAGACTGTAGTGGTGGATACCACCGAAAACAGGGAGGAGCATTGAACATCTATTCATCCAATCTTCACAAAATCACCTTAAAAATATTACTCAAACCAATATTATTTCTGATTGTTCTTCCTACAATTGAGTTCATTGTGTGTTTACAGATTTGAATGATTGCAAAATGTACAGAATAATATCACTATTAAATTAATCCATACCTTAAATTGGTTGCAGTTCAGTAAAACAAAATAGTATCCAAAGGAAATCATATTTTCCTTGTTTTAAAAAAAAATACTAATACTTATAAGCAGATGATTAAAGTTTATCATAAGAAATCAGATGGATTGAATTCTTCGTAACATTAACTACATATTCATAGAACATAATACAAAATGTTTTTCGTTAAGGCGACAAATATGGTTACAATATAAATTCAACATGCAATGGTATGTTCATTAGATCAATAACGAAAAGACATAAATTAATTTGGTTTAAAGCAATATTGAAATTCTTTATTTATTTGTTATGTTTAAAATGATTATAGTTAGATAGATTGCTTTGAAGAAGCCGTATAACTATATTCACATATAAGTTTAAATGTTAGCAATATGAAGTTAAAAAATTAAATAGTAAGTGAATTATTTTATTGGTCTAACTTTTCAGTGAGATAGATTTGGAGTCGTTTTTATAATTAACAAATGTTCATTCATTAAATCAAAAATAGTATTGTATTTCGCTTATAATTATAGTCCCTGGATTGTAACTTTAAACAGCTATAATATTATACATATATATATATATATATAGTGATATATATAAACTCTGAATGATTATAGTATATATAGTCACCAACAATAGCTTTGTAATATTCCTAAGTTACTAAACCTGAAGTACTGAAAGAACAATGGTGAAGTGATCTATGAATTGTAGGCATGACAGTAAATTCTGCCTAAATCCATTTAAATTCATATTTGTCTAAAATTCACCCATTTATTACTTCGGTTGAATATTTTACGCTTAGATGTAATCAGTGTAATAACTATTCAAAGATGCCTACAATTTTCATGGTATAATGGTATCGTTAACTATTAGTTATAGGTGTGTTTGTGTTTTTTACTGTTTTAGTAAAGTAACTGGAAAGAGATGCCGGTGATCAGATTTTTAGTTTAATTTTCTTAAATGTGAAAAGTTTAGGTACAAACACTGACATTAACTTATCACCCAGTACTGAATGATCTTACATTTATCAAGTCATAATCCCGGTTAATCGAGTGGCACTGATCAAGTTGCCATAGAAATCTACTGATATGTACAAGCTTGTGATGTAACTAACAGTCATTACTTAGTAATATTTTAAATTTGCTGACAGTAAGGAATCCGCAGCATAAAGTTTTATCTTGACTCTCCATTTTAAAAAGACAAACATGAATTTGAAAAATTAATTACCTATCTTGATTACGCATATTGTCATGACACACATCAACCTTCCCTCATATAGCAAAGCACATTAAAAATAATAACCGGTAACACCTTAAATCTAAACCTCCTATCTATTGTTAATTGCATAAATGAGAAACCAGCTATCTGAAAAAAAAGTAGTTCAAAAGTGTTAAATGAGGCTTCTATTCGATTTCAGTTGGAAGCGGTAGATTTCAAAAATATTTAAACTACATGGATCTTTTCTTACATATTACCCGAAGGCCTAATCTTTGAATAAAGAAAATTAACTATTGAATCATAAAAAACAAGAATAGGAGTAGCAAAGAGGTTCTTTTGCTGGGAATAAAATTTACCTCTTCATTGTACCGAGCGCCATATAACAAGATCTTCCTGTCATAATATATATAATAACAGTATGTATGTTATGCAACAACAACTAAGAGATGGTATAATGAAAGCATAGAAAATTATTTTTATGAAAAATTTAAAAAAAGTAGTCGTAATAGATGCGTTCCATATGATGAATTACTAAAGACTAATAGTTTGCAGTTAGTGTAAACATAATATTATGTGAGAGAAGGGAGTTATATCAATTACTTGTTGTTTGTATTATAAAGATGGGCCTTTGTTCGGTAGCACTGAAAAAATAGGGATCTGAATAAGTGTTTCGTTTGTAGGGATCCATCATAGTGAGCAGTTACACCAATATATGAGTAATAGGCCGAGGAACAATCCTTGAGGATAACAACAACAAACAATATTAGCGTTAATAAGTTGGTTGTGACTGGCAAGGGAAAATCCAAGAACGCGGGCTTTCGCATTTTGGGGACTATCGGCTGGATGTACCGCATCCCAATGTTGATGGTCACATGGGATGTCAAACTCAGTCCGTTTCGTGTCGACCGCCACCGCTTTCACCACTAGACTGACTGAGTCCGACAGGCACACTTGGCACCGGGACATTGTATTAGGATAATAACCGTATATTCTGGTGATTGGCTATAGACTGAAGCTGGTCAGTCATTGTTGCTATAGACATCCTGGGTGAATGCCTGCGATATAGCGAATTTCACATGTATTACTAAGTTGGATTGTGACTTGCAAGTGGAATCCAGACTGACCAGCGTCAGTCTAAAACAAACAACAGAAATTATAAAGTTTATTCTAATATTAAATTTGTGTAGAAACTTGAATGCAAATAAAAACGAAATAAACCACTGTCAGAATAAGATAACGTTAAAAAAAAGAAGGTAATTTACGGCTTATGGTACAAGCAGAACTTGAATAAGTTCTCTTTGAAGCCTATATTCAGCAATATCAAAATACGAAGGAATACTATGTATTTTTCCTGATATCTCAGTAAATTACTTCAATCGTTACATAAATAAACAGTTATATTAATAATAACATTCATAATGGTTCTCATTACATTGTATTGATATTTTTCAAGTGAATTAATATTCTTCTGGTATGCTTGGCACCCGATTATATAAAGTCAATAGATTATTTTAACTTTTTAAGAGTAACATTATCAAAACGTATAACAATAAGAAGGAATAAGACCTTTTAGATATGAAAGGGGAAAGAAAAAAATTATAATTTTAAGATTTCTTTTTTTCTTTTATTCTTTTTTTTGAATGTGCTTACAACAAAAAATTACGTTTTTTTTAAAGGGTAAACGGTATATTCTTTTTTTTGGGAAAGTTCACTTTCATTATGAAATTACAGGAGATAGAATATTGTTAAGCAATTTATAGGCAATTATGTATAGATAGTTAACATAGATAAGAAGGCGTTTGACTAGTGTAGATAGAAGAACACTAGGGAAACTTTTCGACATACGGCGTACCAGAGAAACTAGTCAACATCATCGGAACTCTTACGACGGAACCACAGTGCAAAAAATTGTGCATTGGAGACAATGGACAAATACCATTCCCAGTGAGGGGGACCGGAGTCAGACAAGGTTGACTGCTCTCACCTTTTCTCTTCTCCTAGTGGTTGACTGCATCATGAAGACCTCCAAGTCTGAGGAGAATGTACGGGATTCAATGGACAATAGGAGCAACTCGATGATTGGACTTAGCAGATGAATCTAGCTCTCTAGCACATGAACACCACAAATGCAAGCGAAGACAATCAGTGTAGCAACAACTTCGCTCAGTAGGCTTGAACATAAATAAGGGTAAGAGCAAGATTTCAAATAAACACAGGGAGCACAACCCAATTCAACTGGATGGGGAAAACTCTGGAAGAGGTGGATACCTGACATATCTGTTGAGCATCATAGGAAACAAGTGAGGGTCCGAAGGCAGATGTAAAGACAAGATTGGCAAAGCCAGAGCCAGCATTCCACAGTTGAAAAAAAATATGGGACTCGAAACCAAATGATCAACTAACATCAAAGTCAGGGACTCTTCATTCGAACGTGAAGACAGTCCTGCTCGTATGGAGCTAAACTTGGAGAATTACTCAAACATCATCAGACGGATACAAGTATTTATAAACAAATGCTGACAGAACGATACTGAATGTCCGTTGTCGAAACCATCAGCAATAGATACTATGGAGAGGACAAACCAGCTTCCAACCGAAGAGAAATAGGAAAAGACGTTGGAAATGATAAGACATACATACCCGGAAACCATCAGGAACTGCATCAAAGACAAAGGCTTGAACATAAAAATCCTGCGGGAAACGGGAAAAGGAAGAAGGCCAAATACACGCTGCGTCGAGAATGGAAGCAACATCAAAGGATGAGCAGCAACGGAAGGAACTAAGTGGAAAAGGATTTCTCAGGACAGAGTTACTTGAATGGGAACCTGGGTGAGCAGCTATGCTCCTCACCGAGGAGAGTTTCGGAGATAAGTAAGTAGGAACATACTAAACTAGTATCCAATATAAATTCATTATTAGAATGTATATAAAATTAAACTATTGAATTAAATAAAGATAAAATACTTATAAAGAAGGGAAATTTTACAAGGATGAATTATTTTGTTAGTTGTGAATATAAGTAGATAGCATAATTTCTACATGAAGTAATCTCTAACTAATGAATGTTGTATAACTATACACCACTTAATTCATTTATCACAAACTACATTCATCTATACAGTCTGTCAAGAAGATTAATTAAACTGACTTGTATATAACTATTAAAAATCTGGTCAATAATCATTATTCTATTTTTTAGGCTATTAGGTTAATCAAACAACAAACTTAGCAGATCATATCAGCTGAATTACACCTCCACAAGCTAATGCAAACTCTTTTGAAAATATCCAGTAGGTTATTGAGCCTTACAGATAGATTTATTACTAAATATGATACAGTAATAGATTCTCCAAAATCTTAGGATTTCAATAATGAAAGTGTATTCAAACATCATATAGATGATCTAAAGTTGGTTGATACACGTTTGATTTCAACTACTTAGATATACAAAACTAAAGGTATCATTTCCATTTGAAATCTCACGTGTAATATCTAAAGTTTATTATTGGTGATGCAAGTCTAGATTCGTAGGAACCGCTATTCCTTCAAAATATCCTTACTGATTAGTGCCATTTTGAAATGAAAATAGAATTCAGGACGTTTTATCCCTATCACCCCAAATAATCTAACACAAGTCCGATATATGACAAGGTGGAGTAAACTAAACGGCGAATACTCTACAATTTAAATTATAAAATTCGTTTAGTATAAAACACGGCAATAGGGAAAATGAGGAAGTCAATTTAATCGTTGACATAAAATAATGTTCAATGTTATGAAACATAAGACCTCAGGACTAGTCCCAAACATTTCGCCAAGCAGTCTAGACGGAGCTTTACAATAGATATGTAGATTGGCATATTAATTTTATAGAAAATGTTTATCTAATCATTCAAATGTCTCAGTAAGGATTTTTATGATTAGGTGTGGATGTTATGATATTAGAATCCTATAATTACATAAACATTGTTCAACAGATAGAAACCACTAAAATGATCGATTTATACAGATCACACTTCAGTTGATCTTGTGATTCTCATTTTTTGTAAACAATCATTATATTTTGATAATTAAAAGAGTACCAGGTTCATCTGTAGTTTGCAATAATATAATAACTAATTACAGATTTAATTACTGTTCCTAAAATAAGTAATCACAATCTGGCAGAATTTTACATACATCCAATGAAAATTTGATTAGAATAAATGAACTTATAAGGTCATACGGTAACAAGATAACTTTCCGTATGGTATGTAGTATGCTGCCTTCGGTTTTAAAGATAACTAGGATTTAAGGTGTTACATTTTGGTATAAAAAATAAATAAAAGTAATCTAATATTAAACTATTTCCGATAGAAAGTTAACTTATATCGATTAATTAGAAGTTGTGAAAATACCAGTTTAACTAAAATGATTTGTAATGTCGTCTTTATATACTGTTCAAGTGTTTACTGTTGTAGGCGAACACTGTAGGTCTAAACGTAAAGGCTCATTCCAAAAACGTTTACGAGAATTGAAATAGGACGTGACGGTCAATCAGTGACTCTTTACTTGAAATGATAGGTTAAATTCGATATCTTGTTGGTTACTAAACCTAAAATAAACCATACTCGACTAATGGAGACAGAGATGAGTTCGCATGGAAGATTTGTTTCATTAAACTCAGACGAATTCACTTATAAGTTTTCTGCAGATTATTGTACAAGGTAAGGTCAAGTTGACTTGTGACGCGTGTTTAGTCTACTTGGGACTCGTCGGTGGCCGGGGGGGGTCCCTGCATTCCCAAGTTGATATTCACATGGATTCACTAACATAATTGACAATTTTTTGATAATTAGTATACTTGAAGGTTTAGTTAAACTAAAGCGATTATACTAACGACAGTACTGGATGATAAGGACCCGTACGCATGACAGAACATATTTGCTTGTGATTTATGTATACCATAAAAAGTGTTGCAAATTTATCATCTTGAAGAATTCTTAAGATTATAAATCTGATGACTTAAGTTGAATTGTGAGATTGGTAGGAGATAGGCGCTGCGTTCCTATTAGGATTCGACAACTGATGCGGATAAAGCTAGTTGTAGATATTCGGTCAGCAATATAAATCAACCTGAAACATTCAACACAATTCAAACTGTGATACAAGTGT
>JALJAT010000459.1:0-15016 GCA_034768735.1 Schistosoma mekongi | reverse complement strand
TGCTATATTCGAGGCAATCCTCTTAGGTTGCACATATGGCACAGAACTGACCTAGTTTCAGCCATTACAAACAAGGGAGAATTACAAGCTTATCTAACTACAACTCTAAGTCTCGACTGCATTAATAGTTTGATTAATAGACTATCTAAGTTTCCAGGTGGGATGAAGAAGGACTCTTCGTCTTTCACCCAACAGTAATAAGATATTACAGTTATGGTAACAAGGACAATCCCGTAGTTACAAATGTTGCTTTTAAGAACGAAGAAATAGTAGGTATTCTTCAATTCATATAAAATATTGTTATCGCATTAATTAATTCTAGAAAATATATTAGGGTTATTCAGGATTTAAAGCGTTTGACTTATTTTCATATTTCTCAGATAGTTTAACATTATTAAAAACAACGAAATATAAAATGTTCATATTACTTTTTATAAAATTTTGCGTAAAGAAAGAATGTATGAATATAGTAGACTATGATCGAATTTCATTAATGCATAGTATCTATGCAATGCGCCGCTACATTCTAAACAATCAACGCCTCTCGTGGTATCACATATGATCACTTAAACATACTTTGTATATCATCAACAAGTATAGGACGCCAATATTATGACAAAGTTATAAACAAACACGTGTTTAGATGCAAATGAATTTCGCTTTATACGTCAACATCTGGACAAACATATAGAGAAGGTTATTAGATAATGATCGAATGTATCCCATTGATGCAAAGACCAATTGTGTAATGGATAGAGTTAGAGAATTAACTTCTGACCACCGCTCGTAAAACAAAATTGATGTGATTGGAAGTGGGATTGGGACTGGCTAAGCGGATATAAAGGAGTTCGTTTCGTTCTCTATTTGGGACTCATCGGCGGAGTATCTGCTCATCCCAATGTTGATTGATTCACCGGGGGATTGATAACTAGAAAGACGTAAACAATGTTGGTACGGTCGAGAGACATCCAAAAATAACAGGAACAGGAATATCAGTTTGATATACCTATTGCCTATAGTAGTAAGAATTAGAAGTTTAGAAGGTACCAAATCGTATTTCTCCCATATGAGTTCCTCAGAGGGTAGGTTTTCATCCACCACCCCATCAGACAGGAACTCAAATATCAAGCTTCGAGACGAGCACTTAAGCTTGACGACTCTGACTTTCTATGAATGGTTACAGTATAAAATGTCTAAGTAATAGGCCTAATATCTAAGTACTACACAACTGGTAGGTAATTTTTAAAACGACTCAATTTGTTTTCTATAAACCCATAATAAATCACCAAAAATGATATATTTTGTAGATATAATTTTAGAGCTAACTAGTAAAGGGAGTGCTAAAAAATGGCGTCGATGAACTAGAGTATTCTTCCTTAGCATTCTCGAGAAGTTATTCAAGTTATTACTTGAAGCATAGAATATATTCTTAGCTAAAGTGTTCGAAGTAAATAAGTATTTCTAAAGTATTGCATTCCAGATATCGCTACTATTTAGCACAAGCCGTACGGATTATATATATATATTATAGATAGATATATATCGATATTATATTAGATATATATATAGTAATTGAACGGTAATTGGCGAATAACTTGAATCAAGGTTTCGTTCTAACCGGCCGACGTTAAGGTGAAAGGAAAATGAGGTTATTCATGGGGTGTGAAAATTATCAACTAAGTCACATTGAGAGTTATAACGAGCTATTTGGGCCTTAAGGACCTTACTGGAAACAGGAGTGAAGAGTGTCATGCTTGAGCTCATGTATTGATACTTCAGACACAATCTATCCGCTCGACCACCACTGGCACCCGCACCCTCCCCCAGTGAACAAGCAGTATATAAAGAATCCGTGACACTCTCTGACGAGCATCAACCAGCTACGAAATTTTCCAGGTAGAGCTCGATTCCGCCAACAAACCACCATTCCACATAAACAATGATATGTCTGATTATTATAAAGTGTTGAACTGGTCGGAATCAAAGTGTAAGTATCTAAAGTATAACAAATATAGGCTCGTACCTGTAACAATTTGCACTACTGAATCTTGTTGTCATTGTTGACGTTTTAGCGTCGTTTTCACTTTCAAGTGAATGATTCTCTTCAGCCTTATCTCTTGGTTATATTTATTCTTCTTCGATTGGCTGTTAATGAATTGTGGAAACATTCTGTTATCCGTTTCATTTTGAAAATATATGGGAACAGATAAGAGAATATGAAACTTCTTAGCATTCTCACGAAGAACTATGAAATATTACCTATGCTATAAGGAATAGTTCACATCGAAAATACTAGGCTTTCAATGCATTTTTATTATTTCTATAAAACTGGAAGAATAAATCCAATTATTAGACATTCTTCTCGGCGTCCTTCCCATACCTATTTACATAATTCGAAAGGATTTATTTCCCTGGGGTCATGAAACTCCTCACAGGGTAAGAAAACAAAGCACCTAAAGAATGCACCAATAATGATGATATTCCTCTCTCTCAATAGAAAGAAAAGAGGGATAGGGAAAATTCTGTCTCCCAACTAAGGACATGACGACTGTTTATCGTTATGTGCTTTGATTTCGTACTGTTTACTCTTTGGATCATTTTCGATATCATTCATCGTTAATAAATATTGCAATATACTTTCAAGTAAGAAATCAAAGCTCAACCTGAGTGAAGTATATATTTTTAATTATTATGTAATGAAGCGAAACGTTTGTCAGTGCTTATTGATGACATAGAATGGTCATCATGAGTAGATTGATTATACTTAGCTATTTAATTAAACGTTAGTGGGTAAATTTAAATAAGGGCAGTAGTGAAATTGAGGAATTATGTTGTATTCTATTTGAAATGAGCAAACAGATGTATAGTAATGTTAGTATTGATGTTTAGTTTGATTCTGGCTCAAATATATTCAGTAAAATGTAAGGGTTATCTATATAATCTTTAACTTAATCAATAAATGGAGGAAGTCGGACTGGTGGGGTTCAGACTTGTCGGGTGTGAGCAGTTTCACCAATGACAATGATGATCGTCGCGCTACATATTACACAATTGACGGAAGTGAGAATTCTACCATGGATGACAGACCCAGGGTGCAGATACTAGGCGTCAGCGTCAACTTGAAACCCCTGTTGAGAGAATATGGGGTGCGCACTGCTGAGGCGTTTCACACTGAACGAAACAGCTGTCCAGTCTCCTGGTTGTCAAGGACCCTGCCAATATCAATCTGTGACATATCCATCAACATAAATCCCGTGAATGTGCTAGTGGTATTGGTGATCGATTATTGCTGAAGGCTTAAGCTTAGAATGATATGCGGGAACCTAAAGAAGATTGATTATCTGCGAGAACTGGTTTTGTCCGAGAACTTTTTCAGTGATTTTGGTTGTTTCAGGGTGAACATTTTATGTCTCGTACTATCAGTAGCCTTCACCTATCCTACATTTCAAACTTTAACGTAGACATATTTCTCATGAGAACTACAGGTGTAATCACTTGTGGATACTACTACCAGTTCACATTCACTATTGCTCGTACTCGTATAATGATAGTTCCTAATTTGTTGACTGTGTGGACAGGTTTTATGGATATATAAAAGGAAGGTGAATATAACTGATTCTGTCTGTTGGCTATCGTCTTGTGGTTCTGCTATTCCGGCTTGTGCTGAATGGATGTGGCAGACGTCATTGTCGATTAGGCACATTCAGTGGTGTTCGATATTCATCATTTTGTTACGCAAACACATCGACAAAACACAAACACAAATGATGTATGTAAAAGTCAGAACGAAGAAGTAGATGAAACATTTATTAATGTAACACATACCGAGAGTAGGGTCAAAAGTTAAAAAATTGTTAATAGTCAAATCATGTGTTCAATGTATATGTAAATGCAGCAACTAAACATGTTTAATGCCGAAACAGTTCAATGCTTATACACCGAAAATAGTCAATTTGATATTTGTACTATCACCTAGAATAAAACATGCAAACATTGATACAACATTGTAAGCTAGCACTAAATAACACTAACTATGCTTCTCATACTTACATTTTTCGGGTTGTACAAAATCACATTGTTACCAGCATTCATTGGTATCTACCTAATGACGTGTCCGAATAAAACTTTGCAACTAGTTTACGATGGAATAATAATATGCGAGATAAATAAAGTATTGGGAAAGGCAGACAGACATTGGGTGGCCAAAAGGAAACATGAAGCGATTAACCGGTGGGCAAATGATATAAGATCTAACCATTTTAGACTATATTCACCATATTTGTTACCGTGGTCAAGACTATCTGAATAATCTTCACGTATCACCAAGAGTGTGGTACTTGACAACCATCTCGTTGCAAGCTACCTAACATTAACGTGACAAATAGTTTACATCCTGTCCAAAATTAAATATACCTATCTCACAATTCAATGTAGTATTGTATGTTCTTACGGTTTGATATCTTGAAATTAATTATATCTATTCCCAGTTAGACAGTGATGTGTTATTAATAACTATAGTAATCTAAAACCTGAATTGACCGAAACAAGCAAATACATTCAATTCTAAAGGTTACATTATATATATACAAAGTTTTAATTGAATATATGGACCTAAATTATATTCCCACAAACACAGATTTCAAAGTAAAAACAACATTACGAAAGTAGGTACATATTCACCAAAACAACGGGATTCATTCACGGTAATACATGTGTAAAAACAACTTGTTTTCAGAGGCATTGATGTTCAGTGTCAATTGCTGGCTGCGAGGACTATGAAATGATGTTTCGCAGAAACAATGAGGTGCATTTGACACCTTACTTGGGAAGAAGCAACAACAGCCTTACCTTTTGCATAATCACGTCAAATCCATACAAAATCTTCGGGGGAAATTGCTCTTATTCTTAGAAGGAAAGCGGAGGGGGGGGGGGGGGGGCGGGGGGGGGGGGGGGGGGGGAATGCAAAACGATCAGTAATAGGGATCATCAAACTTCAGTCAACAGGGACCCAATCTAAAACAAACAAGCGAGTATCATTTACTACATAACATACATCATCCACAGTATATCGTTGAAAGGCCACTGTGCATACAATTTCCCAAATAATCTGTAACACGGTCGCCTGCTGTAAATACGTAAGTTGATCTGTATAAAGCAGTACAGGTGTTCCCAATTCTAATCCACTTTTTCTAAAAATATAACAGCAATATGAGAGACTTGGAAAGGGCAGACTGATCCATGTCCATTCAATCGAATAGAAACGCGCTTTTTAAGATGGTCTGGTCAAATTGGTTTATTGTGCTTCAGAATGTAATAAAATAACGATCAATAAGTGGTTGTCAAGCAAGATAGCACATTGACATTGTTGAATATTGTTTAATCGAATTGTCAAGACTGTTGGACCCATAAGTCCTGGTGGAAAACAGACGTGATGTTCATAGGTGAAGAGGTAGCAATATATGTTCAGAAGTACAGAATATTGTTTATTACTTAAGTTCAGAGTTGTGTAAACTTATCCAAGCAAAGACTTTTACGGCTGTTTATAAACGATTTATTATCAAATAATCAAGAGTTATATACTGATTGTTTCTGGGATAAGAATAACTAGTATTCTGAAGGTTCACAATCGCGATCATTCAGGCCTATCCGAATAGCTTACTTGATGTTGTGTTTACTGACTTTTAGCGATTAAGCATGTCCCACTTTATCAGTAGTTATATCATCAGATTTTATTTGCATGAAAGTGGAATAATTCCGCATACCTACTACAGGTACCAACTCATCTGAAAAACACAATCGTAATCGTAACACTCAGGTGATATCACTGAATTTCAGTCAGCGCTACGTAACTCGGATAGTGTGTATTTAGATCGGGAATAATTTACTCCAGACGCTGTACATTAAATGATTGTCAGTTTCTAATGGTGTTGGTTTTCCTTAATCAACATTTACATTCACTTTTTGTATACTTAGACTAAGAATAATGTGGAGACTGCAATGAAAGCAACCACATATCGGATAGTCATTAGCACAAACATTGAGTTAGAAGCTTGGTACAAAGCGTTTCCAGGATGAAAGTAATTTAGTTGGAACTTCAATAGCCTCAATATTAAAGAAAACATCTGGTCAGACGGATAATTCCCATGAACAGATGATGTTGTATTGTATTATAATTACTGATTAAACCAAAGGAATGATGCACTCAAAAGTTTACAATACGTAAGATTATCATTCATAACAAGGAGATATCTTGTCACATGTTTACAACAGTCACAATATGTAATCACATCTACTAGCCGAACGAAAGATTAATCAACAATAAAATGAAATAATAATTGAAAGATAAGAGGCTGCTATGAATTATGACGGAATCAGTGACAGTAAACCAATCATACACTTTGTATCACATTGTGAAGCACACTTTTATTCTGTCATGATACAAAAGAAAATATGCAGAAACATGCTGGTATTCAGCAACGACTAATTCTAGTCACTACTATACATAGATTTTCGGCGACCGACACAACGACGTAGGTCACTATGAGTCACCAAACCCCGGAACTCATTCACGATGTACTCTTGAATCACCAATGCACAATGTACCTAATCAGTTAAATCAAAATCCAAAATAGACATGGAATTTATTGCTGAAACTGTCATGTATGCATGAGGTTAACATTCTGGTGAATAGAAATCTATGAGCGTATTCGAACACTAGACTGTTTGGACCTATTCTAATATCGTTTGTCTGTCTATTATCCCTTTTTCGGTCTGCTATATGGTCGGTTCTACGTCAAACTGAAGATAAAATAAAAAAACACTTGAGAATTAGGTGAGATTGGCTTCGAAACAATGATACTATGCAAATTTGGGTATTCTGATGAACCGGTTGGGGGTGTGAAAGCGGAATTTCGCATATAAGTGTTTCTTCGCTACAATCTTCTAACATTGAACATATAGGATTTGGACGCAGAGAGTGTGAAATGCAGATTATTGTATTTTAGCGATCGCATTAACTTTCAAATGGTGATCACATCTATAGTGCAATTGGAACAGCCATTTGAATAGTCGGGAGTCTTTTGATGGTTTATGCATGAAGTAATATATGCAATAGCAAACTCATACATTTTATACATAATCAACATCCAAGTTGAGTAGTTGATGAGGAACTCGGGTTGAAGAGTAATCGAGGAGGATGGTTGAATTGGCGATAAGTGTGGACTAACTCAGTGCAGGATTGCACACAAGTAACTTCTTTAATATGATGACAGTTTCACAGACAAAAAAAATGCTGATGTGAACATCCTATATGTGTTGTTTTCGTTTGAGCAATCTGAAAGTGAATATGCGAGATGTGTCATTATGGAAGTTTGGATAAATAATGAGACACAAAAGTGTTATGCCGTTTATCACACTAAGGATTTCCCACGACCATATTTTAACTATTACACAACACTTTATTTCTTACTGTTAGTTCATGATCATATTTTTTAGCACCATTCACCATCGGTTATCGCCACTAAATAGTTTTATTACATTTAGACAAACAGACGGGATTTCCAGGACCAATCACTAAACGTGACTGGTGTCACATAGTTTTTCTTAGTTCTTCAGGATTTATCTGTTTTTTACCATGACAATAGCTTAGGTTACTCGACAATCATATAACTAGTTCGATTGGCTCAAAGGTAATAAACAGCAAGTCAATTGTATTAATCGAAGATCAGAATTTTTACCCGGCACTCACAATCGTTCAATGACTGAATTTGGTTAAAATGTTCAGAAAACATCGCATATTACTATCTTTAATACATTGAAAATTTCTACAGACTACCAGTTTCTCACGTTCAAGAATAAGTAGTTAATTCACTTCAAAGAACCAGTTTATAAAATTCACAGAACAAGTAGTAGCATTTCTCAATGGTAAGTAAAACTTTTACCTTCGCAGTGTTATTCAAAGGATTATATGATGCATAATCAAATGTTTGTTTGTCATATGACTTTATTTACTTCTCTGTTACACTATGCTATATGGCAAGTTTTAACAATAATTTTCAATTGGAGTTCTGTCTGAGTTCAAATACTATTCCTAATTTGAATATGAAATAGTATAAGTTTAAGTATCTAAAGGAAAACCAGGAAGTAAAAAGAAACCGCTATTTATTCTGCTCAGATGGTATTCTTGCGTGTTTTCAATTAATAAAGGAATACTCTGTGATAAATTACTAACAATGAGTGGAGGCATAAGAGTTATATTGGTTAAGTTGAAACTGTGACTGATACAGTGGGATTCAAGACAGCATTTCCGTGTATTGTAAAGCAATCATGTTAATTTGAGTTGTGCTTTCTGAGTAATTAGTACTAGTTAGAGAACCCCAAGTGTAGGCATTCTTAAGAATACGAAGTGTGATGCAACGTTGAACAGACTCCAGTTTATCTTTACAATGAACAATACTGGCAATCGAAGTGTCGCATTATAGTAATAAATACATGCGTTATAAGTGGAATACGTGATGTTTTCTGAAAGCTGCTCGTATTCAAACACAGTGGTGGAACGTACATGTCTGCAAAGTCGTACAAATTGAGTGTCGTTTTTTAAACATTCTGTCCAATGTTACATTGTCCAATATGATTATCTTAATAGAATGCGTCCTTATATTAAGTCACAAGTCTTCAATCATTGTTGCGTTCTAAACAAGCAAGAAAATATATATCGTTAACTAATTTATCTACATTTTATCACTAACTGTTAACATCCGTCGTCACAGTCATCGATAAATCAAAGAATTTCTCAGTCATGTTCGAATAGTCATCCGAAAATGTTTCATACTTTCCTTATCGACATCACTCCCACACCTAATGATAATCATAGCTAACTAAACCAATGATAAATCAAAAGAAAGTCATGCCTTCCCCTTACCCAATCACAAACCAGACAATTTATTGATGTCTTTTGGCGTGAGACTAAACAAGAATTGATACCTGGTCAACCGTATATTATATATATAGTACGTGAAAGGTATTCAAATTCTTGTTTAGTCTCACTGCCAAAAGACATCAATAATTGTCTGGTTTGGATGGGTAGATGTGAAGGGCATGAGCTTTAGTTTGCATTTATCTGGTTTAGTTATTTTATTATCATTAGGGTGTGAGGGAGTGAATGTCGATAGAAAGTAATGAAAACAATTTTGAGGATATATCGAACTGACTGAGAAAGTTCTGTTGATTATCGATGACTGTGAAGACGGGAATGGATGAAATGTTAGTGATAAACTGTAATAAATTAAGTTAACGCTATATATTTTCTTGTTGTTTTAGAAAGCAAACAACATTGATGAAGACTTGTGACTAATATGAAGGAACGCATTCTATTAAGATATCATATGGGAAAAATGTAAAAATTGGGACAAGAATGTTAAAAAACGGACACTCAATTTGTTACGACTTTGCAGACATGTACGTTCCACCAACTTGTGGGTTGAATACTAGGCAGCTTTCAAGAATAACGATTCACGTATTCAACATTATACTAAATGCAGTATTGATGACTATTAAATGCTACATTCGATTGCCACAGGATGTTCTTGTAAAGATAAACTGGAGTCTGTTCAACGTTGCATCACACTGCGTATTCGTAAGAAGGACTAAACTGGGTTCTCTAAGTAGTACTAAATTACTCATGAAGCGACAAATCAAATTAAAAATGGATTTCTGTTACAAGACATGAAATGCATGTCTTGATCCCATTTATCAGTCACAGTTCAAACTTAACCAATTACTTTATGCATCCACTCAATATGTTATCTAATTTATGCAGAGTATCCTTTATTAATTGAAAAAAGCAAAGAATAATCATCTGAGCAGATAAAATAGCGGTTTATTTACTGCACTGGTTTTCCTTTAGATACTTAACAACTATCTATTATATTCAAATTATGAATAGATTTGAACATACAGAAGAATCCAATGAAAATTAGTTAAACTGGGCATATAGCATAGGTACAGAGAAGTACATAAAGTCATATGACAAACCAAAAAACCATTTTGATATGCTCAATGTAATCCATTTGAATAACAATGCGAAGGTATGAAAAGTTAAGTAAACATTTAGAAATGACTTACTAAAACTGTTTCTGTGAATTTTATAAAAATGGTTCTTTGAAGGGAATTTAAGCTACTTTCTTGAACGTTGAGAAAAACTGGTAGTCTGTAGAATTTCAATGTATTAAAGATAGTAAATCGATGTTCTGAACATTTTAACCAAATTCAGTCATTGAACGATTGGAGTGCCGGGTAGAAAATACTGAGCTTCGATTAATACTAATGACTGCTGGTTAGTACCTTTGAAGACAAAATCGAAAAATTAGTATATGCATTGTAGAGTAAAACCTAGACTTGTGGTCACCCCCCCCCCCCCCCTTGGTAAAAAACGAGATAAAATGAGACTAGAAAAATATTGAACCAGTCACTGTTTAGTGATTGGTCAATGGAAAAAGCCCGTGTTGTCTAAATGTAATGAAACTAATTTAGTGGCGATAACCGATGGGGGATGGTGCTAAAAAATATGACAGAAACTAACACGTAGAGAAATAAAGGTGGTGTAATAGTTAAAATATGGTCGGTGCAAACACTTTTGTTTATGAAAACGGACATTTACACTTTTTGTTCATGATTATCCAAACTTCATAATGACACAGCTCGCATATTCACTTTCAGAGGCGCAAACGAAAACAACACATATAGGATGTGCACATTAATCATCGTGAAAACTTTCCTCATATGAAAAAGAAGTTAATTGTGTGCAATAATGCACTGGGGTTAGTCACACTTATCGACAATTTCAACACTCCTCACGCGATTACTCTGATAACACGAGTTCTCATCAACTAATCAACTTGGATGTTGATTATGTTAACATGTGTGGAGTTGCTTTGCATATATACTTCACTGCATAAACAATTCAAAAAGGACTCCAGACTATTCAAATGGCTGTTCAATTGCACTATAGTGGTGATAACCATTTGAAAGTTAATGGCGATCGCTAAAATACAATAATCTGCATTCACACTCTCTGCGTTCCACCCCCCCCCCTAATCTATATGTTCAATGTTAGAAGATTGGGCGAAGAAACATTGAATTATGCTAAAATTCTCTTTCAATCCGCTCCCAACCGAGTCACAGAAACCCAAATTTGAATAGTATAATTATTTCGAAGCAAAATCTCACTAATTCTCAAGTGTTTTTATTTTATCTCAGTTTGGACGGAAGAAACAAGACCAAAGAGACGCGGAGAAAAAGGGAAAGAGATAGCGACAAAATAGATCTCGATAGAATAATGTCAAACAGTCGAGGTTCGAATACAGCTCATATTTCTAATTTCACCCGAAATGTAACTCATATACATGACAAGGTTTCAGCAAAAATTTCATGTCATATTGTGGATTTTGATTAACTGATAGTTACATGTGCATGGTGATTTCAAGAGTAGCGGAATGAGGTCCGTGGTGGTACTCATATGTGACCTATTCTTTGGGATTCGCCAGAAAACGTGTTGTAGGTGGGACTAGAAATTAGTCGTTGCTGAAAACAAAATTTTAAAAAAAAAAAAAAAAAAAAAAAAAACCCCCAGAATGTTTATGCATATTTTCTTTTGTATCATGACAGAATAAAGTGTGCTTCAACCAAGGTATACAAAGTGTATGATTGTTTTACTTTCACTGATTCCGTCATAATTCATAGCAGACTCTTATCTTTCAAGTAATTTTTCATTTTTATTTGGTTGATTTACTCTTTCGTTCGGGCTAGTAGATGTGATTTACATATTGGATGTTGTAAATGTGACCAAAGATATTACTTGTTATGAATGATAATCTTAGTATTGTAAACTTTGAGTGCTCATAGCTTTTGTTTAATCAGGTATTATACTTACAATTATAACATCATATGTTCATTTGGAATTCTTCATTCACCTAGATGTGTTCTTTATAATTTGAGGCTATTTGTAATCTCAATAAAGTACTTCATCCTGGAAACGCTTTCGAACACGCTTATAACTCACAGTTGTGGCTAATGACTATCCGATATGTGTTGATCATTGCAGTCTCCAATTATTCTTAGCTAAGATACAAAAAGTGAATGTAAAAAGTTGATTAAAAGAAAAAACCAAACCCCATTAGAAACTGCAATCATTTCATGGCACATCTGGAGGAAATTATCCGATATAAATACACACTAATCGGGTACCGTAGCGCTGACTGAAATCGTGATCTGTCACCGAGTGTTTTCCGCTTACGATGGTTGTTTTTCAGATGAGTGGTAACTGTAGTAGGTTCTGCGGAATTATTTCCACTTTCATGCAAATAAAATTGATGATTAAACTACTGAAAGTGGGACCTCTTAGATCGATAAAAGTCAGTAAAAACAACTATCAAGTAAGCTATTCGGATAGGCCTGAATGATCGCGAGTGTGAACTTCAGAATACTAGTTATTCTTATCCCCAGAAACCAATCAGTAGTAATAAATCTTGATTATTTGATAAGAATGTTTTATAACCGCCGTAAAAGTTCTTTGGCTTTGATAAGTACAAACAAATCTGAACTTGTAAGTAATACACAATATTCGGTACTCTGAACATAGCTGGGCTACCACTTCACCTCATGAACAGCACGTATGTTCACGCCGGAATATGGTCCAACAAGTCATGAACAATTCGATTAACAACAATATTCAACAATGTCATGGGCTATCTTGCTTGACAACAAATATTGATCGCAATTAAAGGTTCTTACATTCTGAACCAAAAACCAATTGACCAAAGACCATCTTTAAAAGCGCGTTTCATTCGGATGAGTTGGACATGTGATCAGTATGAAAACTTTCCAAGGCCTCTCTATTGCTGTTCTATTTTTAGAAAGGGATTAGAATTGGGAAACCTGTACTGCTTATACAGATCACCTTACTGTATTTCCAACAGGCGACTTGTACAGTTATTGGGGGCAATGTATGCACAGTGGCCTTCAACGAAGGACTCTGTGGGAGGATGTATGGTTATGTAGTAAATGATAACCGACTTGTTGGGTTAGATTGGTCTGTGATGAAAGGTGATGATGCCCTATTATGGATCGTTTGCATCCCGCTTCAGTCTAAGAAATAAGAGCAAAAGTTCACACGAAGATTTGTATGGATTGACGATTGATTTGCAAAAGGTTAAGGATGTTGTTGCTTCTTCCAAGTAGGTGTCAAAGCACCCCAGTTTTGGTCGGAAAAAATCATTTCCCTCGTCCTCGCAGCCAGCAATGACAATGAACTCAAGGCCTCTAAAACAAGTGTTTTTACACATGATTACGTGATGAATTCCGTTGTTTGGTGAATATGTAGCCTACTTCGTGTGTTGTTTTACTTGGAAATCTGTGTTGTGAATATAAATTTAGGTCCCTTATTTCAATTAAAACTTGTATATATGATAAGTAACCTTTAGAATTGAAGGATTGTTGTTCGGCATTCAGGTTTTAGTGACATAATTAGTTTAATAACACATAACTGTCTAACTGGGAATAAGATATAATTAATTTAGAGATATCAACCGTAAAGAACATACAATGACTACATTGAATTGTGAGATAGGTATATTTAATTTTGGACAGGATGAAACTAATTTGTCCGTTAATGTTAGGTATCTTGCAAAAGATGGGTTTCAAGTCCACGGGACTATTGGTGATACTGAGATTATCAGATAGTCTTGACCACGGTAACAAATATGGTGAATACTAGTCTAAAATGGTTAGATATCTATGCATATTGCCCACTCGGTACGATCATGGTTTACCTTTGCGCCACCCATTTCTGGTAGATGCCTCTTCCCAAATACTTTATTAATATCGATAGGTATTATGACATGCGTAAATGTGCAAAGTTTATTCGTACAGTCATGCGGTATGATTAAACCAATGGAAATGCTGGTAACAAATGTGATTTGACAACCCGAAAAATGTAAGTATGAGAAGAAAAAAAAAAAAAACATGAAAGGTTATGTGTTATGTTTAGGTGCTAGCTTACAATGTTTATCAATGTTTGCATGTTTTTATTCGATGTGATAGTAACAAAATATCAAATGGACTATTTCGGGTATAAGCATTGAAATGTTGTCAGGCATAAACATGTTTAGTTTTTTTTTTTTTTTTTTTTTTTTTTTTTTTTTTTTTTTTGGCTGCATAATATACATTGAACACATTGATTGACTAGTAAACCAAATTTTAACTTTTGACCATACTCTCGGTAGTTGTAAATTAATAAATGTCAGCTACTCTTCGTTTGAATTTAAAATTAAATCATTGTGTGTGTGTTTTGTCGATGTGTTATTGCGAGTAACAAACTGTTAATATATCGAACACCAATGAATGTGCATACTCCCCCCCCGTACAAATGAGCGTATGCCACATACCATTCGCACAAGCCGAGATAGAAGAACACAAGACGATAACCAAACCAGACAGAATCCACGTTATATTCAACACAAGTGCCCTTTAGATATACATAAAACATGGCCACCACAGTCAACACAAATAGAAACTCTCATTAATACGAAGTAAGAGAATAGTGAAGGTGACTGGAGTATGTATACACAATGATTAACCGTAGTTCATCAATGAGAAATAATGTACTAACGGTTAAAGTTGGAAATGGGAGGAAGGGAAGGGGAACTGGAAGAGTACTAGAAATAAAAGGTTCACCTGAATACAAACCAAAATCAATGAAAAAGTCTCGAAAACAGTTCTCGAAGATAATCAATATTCTTAGGTTTCCCGGCATCTCATCTAATCTTAAGCTTCAGCAATAAGCGATCAAAACTCACTAGAACATTCACATTTATTTGATTGGATATGTCACAGATTGATATTGGCGGGTACCATTGAACAAAGGGAGCACTGGCCAGCTGTTTCGTTTAGGTGAAACGCTCAGCAGTGCGCACCCCAGATTCCGCAACAGGGTTTCAAGTTGACGACTGACGCCTAAGTA
>JALJAT010000458.1:0-15094 GCA_034768735.1 Schistosoma mekongi | reverse complement strand
CCGTAAAAATCATTCCCATATATCGTTTATTGAAACAATTCATCTGGATGGTTTCTTTCTTCTTAAAGTGTTTATACACATGCTATCATCTAATTCCCAGTGTTTTGGGCATCGTTTGTTACAGACCTCTCTAATTTCGAAAAAACTCGTAATTGTCGTAAAATCCATATAAAAGTTACTTAAATTTTTATTGAAGACAAAACGTGTGAGGACAAACTGTTAGAAATAAGCAAAGCGGGAGTT
Source organism: Schistosoma mekongi (assembly GCA_034768735.1). Classification (NCBI taxonomy): domain Eukaryota; kingdom Metazoa; phylum Platyhelminthes; class Trematoda; order Strigeidida; family Schistosomatidae; genus Schistosoma; species Schistosoma mekongi. The sequence goes on along the minus strand of JALJAT010000458.1, from coordinate 14,851 downwards.
TCTCATATAAATTAACTACCCGATGTACAACACAATGTTTAATGTAAGATAATTCCTAGCCAATTATAACCAATGAAGAACCTATACCACCAATGGAAAACCAGTAACACCGAGTTATCTTTTACCTGCCTACATAGGTGATGTTCATTAGTGTGTATGAATCTGGAAAAATCACATCTGTACCACTCGAATTACATGACATACTTCCACGTGTCAAAACGGTAATGTCATTCACTCCGACTAATCCATTGTGTTAAATATGAACAACGTCTTTCTAGCCAATAAATGTCAGGGTAAAATGAACCTATTCCACCACACATTCAGTAGATAGGGACCATAAGTGTGGAGTATTTGGTGTCAACGCCACTGAAATGCTTGTGTTAATAACTGTAATAAAAAATACCTCAAGTGAAATTCTTCAACTACTTATCAAAACATACTGATTATAAATTTTAAAACAAAACGTTTACTTTGTCTTGTAATATTAAAAGAGGCTCAGATTAATATCACCTTTACATGAAACTCTAGCACACAGCACTTATTGAAACATGTATTTGTCAAGTTATTTGTGAAGGGGAAATATGGCAATACAACTTTCTTAAGTTAAGACTGTGTGCTAGGTTATTAAGTTCACAGAGGATCATTTTCTTAAATGTTATATACCAGAAACAATACAACTAGTCTCAATTTTCCACAATTTTTTTATTTGTATTACGTGGGTTGGATAGATTAGGTGAAGAAACATTTGCTTGTGGTGATGACGATATGGTTGCTTCTGCTAATGATGATGACGGATTCATACAATACAGAAGTTGTTCACCATGATTTAATAACAACCAATAGAGTGTTGTGAATATCTGAAATTTTAGAACATAAGGTAAACAGATTGGGTTTATCATTAAAATAACTAGTTTATTCATTACTAACGCAAGGAAGAAACAAACAATCAAGAATCTTTATTCTGAAGATAAAAGTTATCTAATAACATATACTTCATCGACGGACTAAAATAAAGTATCAAAAATGTTACAAGGTAATAATCACATTTGAAAACTTAAGACATCAAACTTGTCATCATCCGTCGTGACTAGACACCCAACTCTACACTCACATATGCAGCTACAACACATGATATTGACTGATCTACGAGTAGGCTGGCAGCAAGCAAAGGTCGAGGACCGAACAAATATCACTGCATCAGTCCATAAAGTCATGAGCTGTTGGCTTTAGCCGTGTTGGTATATGTAGATTGCCTGGTTGGTCTCCCGGTGATAATCACAATTAATAGTTGGTGGTAATGGCTGACATGAATGATAATCTGTCAGTGTTCTAGTTGTATTTAATTTTCATCTTCTATATCTATAGTGCTATTAGGCTTCCATACTTGCCGTCTTCTTAGGCTATAATGTGACAAACATCTTATTAATTTGATATCATTGTGCTAGTGCGGTATACCAACATGAGTTAATGAACAAAATGCGCTAGGCTCTACATTGTTTATAAGTAACTGAATAGGTAATTGTTGGGGATGTTAGATCCCCAGAATTCTCTTAGTAACCTGTTATTTTTGTGATTTATTTGTGTAAATTTAAATTTCTTATTTTCGCGCCAGAAATTCCCCTTTTCACCTTCAGTTCGTGTTACCCACTTAGTGAGACGCTAAATCTTATTGGTTCGTTGTTTATTTTAGTACGCTATTTGTAACATTTCAAGGACGCTCTCTTTTTTGTATATATACGCATGAGATGTGTGAATGTTCGTTCGTTGCCGGCTGCCTGTGGAATTAAACGTTTTCTTGCTGACCTTTGGACTTCTCTCTCTAGTTAGCTGGGCTGGGGCGCTGCAAATAGCTTAGCTTCCAGGTTGCTGTGTTGCTGGTTATACGTTCGTTAGCAGAAACCCAACAAGTGGCGACGGGGCTGGTGTTAAAATGGATTCATCAAAAATAGACTTATTATGGGAGCAGCAGCTAAAGCTGATTCAAATGCTTGCGGACGCGAAAATTTCATCTACTTCCTCACCTAGCACATCCACTACCACTGCACCTTCAGTCGATGGCGTTGCAAGCAGCATTGCTGAGTTTCACTATGATCCTGATTCAAACATTACTTTTGATATGTGGTTTCGGCGCTATGAAGATCTGTTTAAATTTGATTTTGCAACGCAAGATGATGCTTGGAAAGTCCGGCTGCTACTTCGCAAGTTGGGTCCAAGTGAGTTAGACAAATACTGCAATTTGATCCTACCGCAGAACCCACGTGACCGCTCGTTTGCTGAAACTGTCCAGTCACTGAGTCAGCAGTTTGGAGACAATTCCTCCCTATTCAATACTCGTTACCGATGCCTCAAGTTAATTATGAACGAAGATAGTGACTTCCTTACTCACGTTGGCATCGTAAATCGCGAATGTGAACGTTTTCGTCTTAAATCTCTTACAGAAGATCAGTTCAAAGCCCTTATTCTTATTTGCAGTCTACAATCGCAGAAGTTTAGCGATATTAGAACACGGCTGCTATGTCGACTTGATCAAGATCCTAAATTAACGCTGTCTGACATCGCTAATGAATATCAACGTTTGATCAACATCCAGCGTGATACTTCTATGGTCCAGTCTGGTGGTAAATACAACTCTGAAGTCCACACGGTACGTCAGTCTTCTAATAATAGCACGCCTTCAGTTGTTGCATCCAGCTCATCACATTCTAACTTAGCTCTGTCATCAAAAACGAAGCCCCCAACGCCATGCTGGCATTGTGGAGCATGGCATTTTGTTAGATTCTGCCCGTACAAGCTCCATCGTTGCAGAACCTGTAACTCCATCGGTCATAAGGATGGGTATTGCAAACGCCAGAAGCTGCAGCAGCCTTCACATCGGTACAAAAACGTTAAGAAGCCTGCTTCACGACCTAGCAAAAATTCACTGAGTTTGCTTGCATCGTGTCATAGCTCTACCCCAGGTAAGAGGAAATTTATTACTCTAAATATTAATGGGTATATGTTTAGATTGCAAGTAGACACTGCTTCAGATATTACGATTATATCCCATAAATCTTGGATTAGAATGGGCAGGCCATGCATGGAGCCAACTACACAGAGGGCGCGTACAGCATGTGGTAATTATTTGCGCATGTTGGGACAGTTGAAGTGTGTTATATCCTTTCAGGATATAACGTTCACTGGGGTATGTTATGTTACGACAACTGATTTAAATTTGCTGGGATTAGATTGGTTTGACCAACTGCGCTTAGCCGACGTTCCATTAAGCACTGTATGCCAACTGGTACATCAAACCCTAGAGCCAGAGAACTACACGTCGAAGATATTGGCAGAGTTTCCATCTATCTTTCAACCTGGTCTGGGTTGCTGCTCTACAATGAAAGCTACTCTACGACTACAGCAAGGGGCTAAACCTGTTTTTCGTCCTAAGCGACCAGTGCCGTATGCAGCATTACCCAAAGTCGATGAAGAGCTCAATCGCCTACAGCAGCAAGGGGTTATCACGCCTGTTTCCTACTCTGCCTGGGCGGCACCGATTGTGGTTATCAAGAAGGCGAACGGCACAATACGCATATGCGCAGATTTTTCCACAGGCCTTAACGCAGCCCTTGAACAACATCATTATCCACTACCAGTTCCTGCAGACTTATTTACTATGCTAAACGGCGGAAAATTTTTCGCAAAGTTAGACCTTGCCGATGCTTATCTACAAGTGGAAGTGGCGGACGAGTGCAGAGAGCTACTGACAATTAATACTCATCGTGGGATGTTTCAATACAACCGTTTGCCATTTGGCGTCAAGACAGCGCCCTCCATCTTTCAGCAACTAATGGATACTATTTTAGCTGGCATCTCGGGGGTTGCTGCTTATCTCGATGATATCTTGATTGTCGCTACTTCGCCAGAAGAGCTTCATGAGCGTACGATAACAGTGCTACAACGCATCTGTGAGAATGGGTTCAGGCTCCGCCGTGAAAAATGTCAATTTTTCCTGAGGTCAGTAAAATACTTAGGATTCATTTTTGATGAAAGAGGACGCCGACCAGACCCAGAAAACATTCGTACTATTCAACAAATGCCAGCACCTACAGATGTCCCTTCACTCAGATCCTTCCTTGGAATGATCAATTACTACTCAGTTTTTGTTCCATCATTACATCAGATACGTCACCCACTAAACCATCTGCTTGGGAAGAACACACCTTGGATTTGGACCAAGGAATGCGATTTAGCCTTTCATAACCTGAAGTCTGTACTGAGCTCTAACATGCTGCTGACGCACTACGATCCAAAATTACCAATCATCGTAGCGGCCGACGCTTCAAGTCACGGGATAGGCGCAGTTATATCCCACGTATTTCCTAATGGAGGGGAAAAAGCAATAATGCATGCTGCCCGTGCACTAACTCAAGCGGAAAGGAAATATAGTCAGATAGAAAAGGAAGCGCTAGCCCTCGTTTTTGCTGTAAGGCGTTTCCACAAATTTTTGTATGGACGGCGATTTACACTGCTGACGGATCACAAGCCTCTGCTCACAATTTTCGGTCCGAAGTCCGGTATCCCACTTCATTCAGCAAATCGTCTGCAACGCTGGGCCCTAATCTTGTTGGGCTATGATTTTGATATTCAGCACAGGCGCACTCAGAATTTCGGTCAAGCAGACGCCTTGTCTCGACTAATCAGCGAGAACTCTATTGTGGAAGACGACACAGTCATTGCCTCACTATCCAAAGAAGACTACGCAGCATCCTACTTGACGAACGCAGTCCGTGCGTTGCCAGTATCGGTGTCAGACATTCAAATGGCCTCCAAGAACGATGCACTGATCAGAAAAGCTATGAAATATGTCATGAAAGGGTGGCCGCACATCGGTTTCGAGGGTGATATGAAGCAGCTTTACCACCGGCGAGATTCATTATGCATCGTGGATGATTGTCTAATGTTTGGAGAAAGGGTAGTTGTGCCAAAGTCCCTACGATCGAGAGTCCTAAAACAGTTTCATACTGGTCACCCTGGAACAAGACGAATGAAGTCCATAGCCCGCAGTTTTGCATACTGGCCGCTGATGGACCAACACATTGTCGACTTGGTGGGCAGGTGCACACAATGTCAGCAGGCAGCAAAGTTCAACTCTAGAGCACCACCATTAGCCTGGCCACAGCCTGAGTACCCGTGGTCACGAATACATATCGACTTTGCCGGCCCAGTCAACGGAGTTACCTACTTGGTCGCGGTGGATGCTTTCTCAAAATGGCCGGAGATTTTCCCCGTAGTGCCACCGACTGTTACGAAGACGCTACAGATCCTCATTGAGATTTTCTCCAGAAACGGCCTGCCAGATGTGATCGTTTCAGACAACGGGTCCCAGTTTACTTCAACCCAGTTTCAGGATTTCTGCCGACGGCTGGCCATCACACACTACCGTTCACCACCTTATCACCCGCAGTCCAATGGCCAGGCGGAGAGATTCGTGGATACCTTCAAGAGGGCGCTAATTAAGTCGAAAGGGGAGGAGACGCCCATCGAAGCATTACAAAACTTCTTATTCGTCTATCGAACGACTCCAAATGATGCATTGCCAGAGAAGAAGTCTCCAGCGGAAGCCCTTATGGGTAGGAAACTTAAGACAGTCCACAATCTGATGCTACCAAGCAGGACCGCATGCACAGAGACCAAGAAGTTGCCGATGTATGAGGTTGGGTGTCCGGTGTACGCTCGTGATTATAGACCCAACCACAGACCCTGGACGGAGGCCCGTGTGGTAGAAAGACGGGGTCATGTTATGTACGAAGTAGAGGTGAAGGGGGAGAGATGGACTAGACACTGGAATCAGCTGCGCGTTCGAATAACTGCAGATCGACCCAGTTCAAATCAAAATCTCCCGCTGGAAGTCCTTCTGGATACTTTCAATCTACCCCCATCTCAAGTAGATGAAGCGGACCAAGAGCCAATCAACATAGGTGTCAGAAGACGGTCACTCAGACAGCGGCGACCAACAGTCAAATTGCAAGTGAACCCCAAGAACGTTCGCTATTAAAACGGGGGAGGTGTTGGGGATGTTAGATCCCCAGAATTCTCTTAGTAACCTGTTATTTTTGTGATTTATTTGTGTAAATTTAAATTTCTTATTTTCGCGCCAGAAATTCCCCTTTTCACCTTCAGTTCGTGTTACCCACTTAGTGAGACGCTAAATCTTATTGGTTCGTTGTTTATTTTAGTACGCTATTTGTAACATTTCAAGGACGCTCTCTTTTTTTGTATATATACGCATGAGATGTGTGAATGTTCGTTCGTTGCCGGCTGCCTGTGGAATTAAACGTTTTCTTGCTGACCTTTGGACTTCTCTCTCTAGTTAGCTGGGCTGGGGCGCTGCAAATAGCTTAGCTTCCAGGTTGCTGTGTTGCTGGTTATACGTTCGTTAGCAGAAACCCAACAGTAATTCAATTTTAATAATTTTAAGCAACGAATTTATGAATAATTTCATTATTTGATTTGGTGGATTGAAATAAACTGAACGTATTAATAAAATTTGTGACTTATTAAGTCCACCAAAGTGATGTGTCATGAAATTTATTACTGTAGATACATAAGACAAGTGAATAATTTGTCAAACTAGGTGAACTATAGAAGAATTCATATAATGAGAGTGTAAATACATATGGTTTTACATCATCGTAGATTTGCTACAGAAAACAACGCTCTTATCGACTGAACCTTCAGAAACTGATCTAATACCAGTAGGTCCACTAATTAATTTAATATATACAGATGACATGGACCTGTTTGGTGAATACGCTGACAAAAGGCTTTGAGCAATAATACAAGCATGTTCAGGTTGCTTTGGTCTCCTGCTAATTGATACTTCAAGACCAGTCCATGAAGTTACTGGCTGCTGGTTTGAGCCTTGTTGGTAGGTGGACTACACGGATAGGGTTCGCGAGAACGCCATAACCAATGGCTTCAGACTCTGGGAGGAAAAGCCTTAGAATCGGTCACAGTGGTGAAAGTCCATCCACTCTGTCTTCTCTCAAATTGTCGGGTTAAAATTATTCTATACAATTCTTTTGATGAACCAATTCTTTCTCCCTGTACCTTATATTCTACATGACCACTCATTATTCATGGAGTAACTAATATTTCTACTAATTTGGTGTTCATCTTGCTACAGTGCTAAGGTGTGCCAACTTGAACCGATGAGCATGTGCCATGTTGTATGTTGCACATACACACCTACATACATACAAGATGAACAAGAATATTAGCATCAATTACTATCACACATTTAAAACGTTTAATGTAAGGCGAATACATCAAGCTTGCTAACTATCATTATGAATCAGAAACAAGAAGTATTCAAGTGAGCAATCACTGTCTTCGATAACTTCGTCATCGGTCACTTAGAGTTAGACATCCGTAAAAATTGTATTACAATGATCAAAACAGAGCGTTGAAAAAAGTAAGTTAATAAGACAATGATACACTGTTGAAAATAAGTAAACTTTTATATTGAATACTCAAAACATGTAGGTTTTAAATTCGATAGGTCATTTAAAAACAGGTGTAGGAAACAGTAATAATCACCATAAGGTATTTGAGTTCCATCCAATAATCCAATAAACAAGTTAAATCAAATTATGTACAGATACAATAATATGGTAATAAGCGAAATTATTTATTGGGTTAGTTGTAATAATAATTTACAACCTATATATTTTGAATATATTTAAGGTAGTATTCAATGCGAAAGTTTACTTATTCTTAACAGTGTATCATTGTCTAATTAAGTTACTTTATTCAACGCCTTAATTTGGCCATTATAATAGTATTTTTTACGGATTGATAACTGTAAGAAATCGATGATGAAATTACTGAAAGCAATGATTGTTCACCTGAATACTTCTTATTTCTAATCCCACCATGGGGATCTTTAAACTAATATGAATCAGTCACGAATACTATAGGTAGGAATAGGCACAACTATGAATCGTCTTAAGTTGCCACACTACAAACCAACAAGATAAGATGAAATATGTTGACATGCTAGTGTACATATTAGACTCGATACAAGAGGACATTCATAACTCACTGTTTGGGTGAGAGTGATTTCAGATTTATATTGTTTTGTAATAGCTCATTGCATACTTTTATGCTAAACACTATGCAGACGTGAACAGTAAGTAAAATAATGAAAGTTAAAACAGCTCGACAACGGTAAAACACAAATGTAAACAAGTAAAAGTGCTAGTTATGTGCAAAACGGATATAAATATTCCAGTTGGCTCTATTCAAAAATATATAACTGTGAGCATAAGAGAGATACGGACAATAAACAATAAACTAACTTGGCTGGTTACTTCGTGGCGGCGTAATAAGCAAATAGCTAGACGTAGAAAACCAACAACAATTCTTTCAACAAGAAGATTCGAAGACTGTGCAGATAACAGTAAATCAGCCAGGTAATATCTAACTAACGACCAGAAAGACGCCAAACGATCACGATTATGCATTAATACACGAATAAGCAATTCTAAACAGAATACACGACAGTTATCAGATGAAGTAATACCAGTGGTATTCCATGGTGAACAATATGATGAATTAGAAGCACCACCAGTCCATTGTATTAGTGGTGGTGCATTAAGCGAGGGTGGACACTCATGAAGTGTTGAGTCATGTTGAGTTTGATCATGTGGAGAAACATTAGTATTTAATACTTCAGTTTCGGGTAATGTGGCGCACGATAAGGAATTTGAGCCACCTGGTGGCAATGATGAGGATGATATCCCTGAATCAACATTTCGCAACGACTGGTCTGCAAAACAGGAAACACCATGCTGAGAACCCTCCATGAGGAAAACAGAATTGACATCAAAGTTATGTGGAAGTGTAGTATAAGAATCTCCTCGTGTAGCGCATATAAGGGCCTATTAATATTATAAAACATATGAAAGGTAAACGAAAATTCCATGTTCGCTGAAAGTAAAGTTAAAATTTATATTTAAGTAATAATACTAAGAGGTCATTTCACTTCATTGATATTCAATGTACATTTCATAAACGTATATAAAGCATTTATAAAAGATCAGTAATATGAAATTGATAAAAATATAAACGTGTAAATAACTAGACAATAAGTGAAAAATTAGTGAATGGATAGATATATTGTTGCTGCCCATAATCAAAGAATCTACACAGTAAAAAAACAGCCTCCTTTATTTCAAAACAAGAAAAACTAATTATCACGCCCAAGGTAGACAATCTACAAATCATGCTATAGAAAAATAATGTCGATAAGGGGAGTGTAATTTACTGATAATTCACGTAATTGAAAGATGCGCACAATACTTTTCATAGACCGTTATGAAAACGAGATATTGGAAATTATTTGATTACAGAAAAAATGGAAATGATATCACGTATACAAGTTTTCACCGTTTCCGCAGATTGGCAGCTTTTATGCCTAACGAAAATCAAAAAATCTAGCCACTCTACAATAGTTTGATCAAAATATCAGATGAAAATGGATACTAGTAATAAACAGTGTAGTATGAATTGGGTAAAATGGATGAATCGTTTATCACGCCTTCTGAGGCGTGAGGTGATAATCTATGTATGCATGATCAACATAGAATCGGGCACATGTGTGCTTCGGTCAAAGTTGTAATACCTCTAAAGTACGCCAAGATTAACATCACATTAATAGAAGTAAAAGTTACCTAAGTGATAATAATAATAAAATCAAAGAAGAGTGAACATATTGAATATGGTTCAAAGAGAAAGAGATGAAGCGAGAAAAGAAAGTTACGAAATAACTTAAAGCTCACGATTTAAGAGAGGACAATCAGTGGATACATTTGCGCCATTGTGACCGATTCAAAACCATGTCACCCAGCGTTTCTAGCCACTGGTTACGGTATTTGCGACGACCCCAACCAGGTAGTCTGCACTTACCAATACGACTCAAAACAGTATTCAGTAACTTCATGGACTGGTGCCATATTTTAGTTTGGCTGCCTATAGCTCTCTTCCATCGTGCTTCTATATCGGCCAACATTCCGCATCGAGGCAGACGGTGGTTAGGTATACGTAACACATGTACCAACCACTTCAGTCGATGAAGATTCACAACCTCGTCGACTGATTTACCACCGTTCCCTAATACTTGTCGTCTAACCTCGTTATTACATACTCGGTAATTACAGATAACGCAAACGATGTTTCGAAGACATTGATTGTCAGAAACTAATAACCGAGTGTTATCTACCCATAATGGACACGTCTCGCATCCATACATTAAGACGGAGCGAACTGTTGCGCAGTACACTCTTCCCTTCGTTGAAAGACTAATATCTCGCCTACACCATAGATGACGTAAATTGACAAAAACCAAACGAGCTTTCTGGATTCGTACTGAGATCTCGCCAGAGAACAATCTACTAGGGCTAATCAGATTTCCAAGATAAGTGAAAAGATCGACAAGCTCAACTATTTCACTCTCTATCTTTAGCCCAGGCGTTGATGGAGACAAATCCTGGAGTAATGATTGCGTTTAGAGGGGGAGAAACGTATTCCGAACATGCATTGGAGCTTATTGTCGTTAAAAGATTCTGCGTCTTAAAAGCATCTTCTCCAAACAGGACTATGTCATCAGTATATCCTAAGTCAATAAGTGAACCTCCTGGTAAGAGATCAACTCCCGAAAAGTCAGACTATGAGAATGTAATTTCCAAAAGTGGAGATAATGGGCAGGCTTGACGGACAGCTATATGAGGTTACAGGTCCAGATGACAGTTCGCCATAATGTATGTACAATCAACATAGAACCTGGCACATGTGTGCATCGGTTCAAGTTGCCATACCACCATGGCACCGCAAGATTAACACCACCACCACTAGTAGAAATCAATTCAATAAAATAAAATAATAATAGTAACAAGGAGTGTGAACATATAGAATATGGTTCAGGAAACGTAGAAAGAAAGTTATGAAATAATTTAAAGCTCATGATTTAAGAGAGGACAATGAGTGAATACATCTGCGCCATTGTGACCGATTCCGGGCCATGTCACTCAGTGTTTCTAGCCACTGGTTACGGTAACCGCGAGGACCCCATCCAGGTAGTCTGCAGCTACCGACACGACTTAAACCGCCATAAGCTCTGACACAATTAATAATGTTGAGTAAAGGGCATTCACAAGATTTATGTACTTATGCGATACGTCTTTCAATCATAGACACTGCAATATAACTTTTCGGTCTATAGAGTAAGGTGCCGCTATCAGGTCAAGGAAAACCACCATTGTCGGCCGCCGAAAAGTATGTCTATGCTTTAAAACCTAACAAATGGTGAATATTTGGTTCACAGAATCGCGACCAGGTCTGAAAACAGCCTGATTTTCTCGTATTGATAGATAACGAGTTGTAGGCAAACATCTGATAATTATAGAAGCTAACATTTTATACACTAGATTAATCAAACTAATTCCTCTATAATTTAAGTTGGATTGTGACTGGCAAGTGAAATTCAGGACGCGCGTTTCGTCCTATTTGGGACTCATCGGCTGGATGCACCTGCATCCCAATAACTGGGACGATTAACGATCGACACCAGTCAGACAGAATTATATCGTTCCTGAACTTTTGTCAAAATATCAGTCAGACTATTCGTCAAAGTGGAACCACCATCCTTAAAGACCTCTGGGGATAATCCATCTGGACCCGCTGCTTTGCCTCGCCTTAGATTGGCTATAGCTTTTTCGACTTCGACAAGAGTTGGGAGACCTAAGTCGACTTTCAGCTCAAGCTGACTTGAAATAGTGGGAAGTTCTAGAGCAGCTGAAGGCCAACTGAACTGCTTCTTACAGTGTTCAGCCCATCGTTCTAAACGTCTAAACTGAGAGCGGATCAGCGTTCCATCCCTTTTGAAGATTGTCTCACTAACGCTTGATTTCTTAACTCTGATTTCTTCTATTAATTTGAAAAGTTGTCTAGTGTTACCTAACACCGCTGCCTCTTCGATCTCCTTTACGTTACTTACCCACCATTGTTCAACGTCGTGTTACAGACTTGATAAAGTTATACTAGGGGGGTTAGTGACATGTCTGGGAAAAAACATGTGATTGGCCAGTATCATATGACAGACATACGACAAAGACTAGGTTATAAATATATATATATATATATATATATATATATATATATATATAGTATGCTAATGGTTGTTATAATACATGCATGTGAGTAACTAGTTGGCTTCTTGATAATCAGTCAGATCTTTGAGCCTGAGCAATAGATTAAAGCAAGGCTGGGTGCTAGCTGTAAGACAATAGCGCAGCGGATAACAGAATCGACAATATCGGCCAACCCTGCTTCAGATACAACAGTTAGTCGTAGGGATAAGAGAGCTATTAAGAGTTGAGGAAGGATTTGACCTCGAACAAGATGATCTCGTCTACTGCTAGAGGTATGAGGGCGGTTCTCACTTCCTGGCTGCCCACACCATGGAAGGACATTACTTCTTGAGGCACCTGTAAACGAAATTGAGTTAGTGTTGATCTTGGTGACCTGGGAGTGTAATCGCAAAGCCCAAGAGACAACAGTTTGAGGCCGATCACGCACAACCTTGTTATAGATAGTTTTGAAGCTTTGCTCTTTAAAAAGCCATACCACCGGAGACAGAAATCTGTGCAGTAAGGTGGGGTGTGACATCTTTAGGGTCGACCTTTTCTGACTTCACCCTTTCTTTGTGGGAAGACAGCATTGCTACAAATGCTGGTTATCCGAGGGAAACACCTTATTGCTATCACACCCCACCGCAGTTAGCAGTACGACTTCGTCCTTAGGATGCTGCGTTTAGTTTTATCTCTCTTCAACAGACCTGCTTGGCATGGTAGGACGTAGAGAAACATGCGTTTCAGCCAATTTATCTCGGTTGGGTCATCACGATAGGCAAGCCTGACCATCACATCAAGGTAGCAGCTACTAATTAACCATAAGCCGTCAACTACTAAGACTACTGACTAAAACATACGTAAGCTACGGTCAATCAACCACTGTTGATTAAATCAAAGGTATTCGAATTACTTAACCTGCGATTACCGTTCGAGATATCCTACTAAATGAAAAATCAAAGTTTATATCAAACGCAAAACATCCAGATTATTAGAAAATTGTGAAATACATTCAACATACTTTAATTAGTTCAGTTAATGAGGCGTCAACCAAAAATTTGCTATCTTCAATCAACTGTTCAATATGACATTGAATGACAACTTCGGAAGCGAATCTAGACGATGTTTGTTCATCTAATTGGCCACGGTTAACATTAAACAGTAATTGACTCTGAGTGACCATGAGATTATTGAGTAAGTTTCTTTCGTCCGGATGACTCATCAGTGACTTACGATCAAATGATGAAGATGTTCCAATATCTCTTTTAAAACTTTCAACATTTCATCTTCAGTATCGTCATCTTTTAATTCGTCTTCATCCTCTTCATCAGCTGAACCAATCCATGAAGATCCAGTTGTTAAATACTGATAGAATGAACTGAAAACACCTAATTCACTAGTAATAACAGATTGATAGAAAAATCGTCAATAACTATGGAAATGTATAATTCAAGAATTTGCTAATAGTAAGAAAAACCAAGTATTATGACACGTAAGCTTAAGACTACAAGGAATATATACAGCAAACGCCTAGTAACATAACAGACGAAATATAAAAATTACAAGTTGCTGTTTAGAAGCATGTTATTTACTAATTACTTACCGATTAGTAGTAGTGTTGTGTAAATGTGAAGTACTCTGCCGACGTCTATGAGAATGGCGTGAATATTTCGACTTCCTTTTTACTGGTATGCAGCCTTTTGTGGTAATATACACTTTACGAGAGGACGTTAGGAAGTCTTGCGATTCTAATTAGTTCATTAGGTAAAAGATTCGCAAGAAACAACTGTAATAAGCAGTCTAGTAATGAATGCCAACCATAGCGTAAAATATCTGCATGTCTCGATGCGATAATAAAAACTAAATGAAGGTGCTAAACAGCTTTCGTATTGCGTCCCAACATGATTGGCAGACTGGTAGGATTCTAAAACATCAAAGGAGAATATCAAATACGTTTTATTAAATGCATACATAAATGTTGACTTCCCTCTCATAATTAAATTAAGGAATAGAAAGATATGCGCACAGATTAGTTCTTAATATTTGCATTCTACATAAATACAATCTAAATTATTATACTTTAGGTATTTCAAACTTATAGGCATTACGCATCCATTCTAAAAATCACTTTATCCTAATCCTTACAACCACCCAAATAAAAACCTAACTTCGAAGTTAACAATTATATTATTATATTATATATATATATATATATATAGATATAATATATATAATTGATGTGACTGAAAGGAATTAGACTAGCTTAGTATTGAAGACCTGAGAGCGTGCCTTTCTGCGAGAAGTTTTAGTTGCGTTAATTCGTACTTATTAGGGCTTCATCGACGGAGACGAATCGAGAATAAGATTGAGTGTTGATTTTGGTTGACTTTTCTAACCCCCACTCTTCATTTGTGGGAAGACAGTAACATTGTTCGTATTGGTTTGCCCTTACTACCGCCAACCTGTATACAGCCCTCAGTACACTTCCACCCTTGAACCTTAAGTTTGCTGCTTAATAGTTTCACTGCTATTCACTGACTTGCCTGACAAAGTAGAACCTTTAGGGAACGAATGTCCTGGTTAGTAAGCCCAACAGAAGCATCAGTAATAGCGAGTTCGACACCATGGTTTAAAGTAAACAATCAATCTCGGGATAACCAAAAGTTGTTGTGATGATTGTGACA
>JALJAT010000457.1:0-15096 GCA_034768735.1 Schistosoma mekongi | reverse complement strand
CGCGGACGAACCTAAATCAGGGTGCGCGCGGGAGTGTAGTTTTTGTCAGTGGGAGGCTCACGGTCCTCCCTTAATTGACGAACATAGTCTATCAGGTAATAAGTCCGGCATCACCACACAATCATCTCTCCCTTTCCACCTCTCATATCACCACACTTCAAATCACTTCACATACCTCACCTACTCCCACTCTTCATCACTACTCATCAACGTACAATTCACACTAACTAACGCTAACAACTCTACAACACATTTATGCATAAAAACTACCTTCGCCAATTCATCCGCACACACACATGCCTCTCACACACATCACTCTCACGTCATTCACATAGCACTTATCATAAAACAAACTAGTCCATTCAAAACAAACGCCCATCATCATTTACACTATCAACCTATCACAAACACACGAGCCATTCACTATATGTCCAATTCCACGTGAAACTTTAGGCATTGCCGGCATCCCTTGTTTCCACACATATCACTGAAACACACACACACACACTCTCCTCCTTTTTTTAAATTGCACGCTCCACGCTCCCAACCTCACTATCTCTACATATCTTCCTCATACAAACAATCATGCAAAGTTATCACTCACAATCTTTCGCTATCACTGTCTCCCCCTCTCATACTTCACACACTCAGCCACATCATGAATCCTGGTGAGTACACTAACCCCGTACGTGTTCCATTTTGGCACTATTGCAAATTTCACTATCCAATTGCATACTAATATCATGTTAAATGCCACACCACTTGCATCAAAAGCATTTCACAAATATACTACATTGGGGGGGGGGGGGGGGGGAAAAAAATTTAAATGGGGGGGCAGATAGAAACAAATCGAAGTATGTAAAATTCCTAATTGTGTTTGCTGTGTGGTCTGATTTTGTGTAAATTATATAAAGGCATGATTAAAATACAATAGACCGGCGAATTGGACGATTGTTGTGTCTGTTGGCTCGTAGCAGTGTGCTTACTCCTATTCCACTTTGGGGGGCTGATAGTCCCTGGAGGCGACGTATCGCGTTGCGATTGCAGTTATCAAGGCACAGAGTTGAAAACTATAAACTGTTAGTGTTGTTTAAGGAAATCATTTAGCAAACCTAGACGTCACATTATTACGAACTTACTTTCTAGCAAGTAGTAATTTTTCAGGTTTTTTTTTTAATCTCTTTCGAAGTGATCGGGATTTGATACAAAATAATAAGAAGAAATATATATTAAATGACCAAATTTGTTTTATATGCTAATAATACGATGGCATATATCACCATAAAGTAGTTTATCTATACTGATCAAATATAAAGGTATACCCTACTACGTAATATAATGAATTATAATGTGAATATCATCAATCATTTTCTGTTATCCTTCGTGAGTATAACAGCGTGTTGACCAGGATTCTTCATCAACTCTATCCCATACTCCTCCTATGAGTACTGTCCGGTTCCGAGCTATATGTTAATTCTAAGATCTATTTTGGCGAATGGCCACTCTATCTTGATTTTTTTACACGGAGAGTTTGTTTTCTATTATTTTGTTGTATTCAGTTCGCCTAAACCATTAAACTTGACAATTACCGATGTAGTTTTCTCATAACTAAATTGTGAACTACTGCTGATTACACATTTGTTACGTGTTAGCCCGATTCTCCAATCATTTTTGTCTTTTATTTGACATTATGTGATTATTCTATTAGTTTATATTCTTACCAATTTGGATGTACAGTACACATGAATGTATGAGTATATAACATAATAATTTTCTGGTTAATCTGCTTAGGACTATGTAGTCGGGACAGACTTAACGACATTGACAATGCGTTTTCCTATGGCTGTTCATTGTATTACTTTTAAGAACAGGTCATTATTTCCTACCCCCTTAACTATCGTAGTTCCGGACCTAACGCCATGTGAATACATGCATTAACCACAAATAACTCCTTATCCAATAGACTAATATCTCAAACTAAGCAAAATTACAGCTTCTACAACTTCTGGTTACTTTGTTTGTAAACAATCTGCTTATAGTATTATCATAGAAATGATCAATCACTTTTCAATTTCCCTTTTTTTCCTTTTTTGACTTATTAATAATACGAAATAAAGTCTAGTCGACTATTTCATGTTACTCAGCCGTCACTATCAGTTTTTTAATTAACCCTCATTCCTCCTATAGCTCATGGCAATCTAAATACTTCATCATAACTCTGAAGCTGCTACAATAATGATCTTAGTTTTAAATCTTACATACTGTTGCGTAAGTTATGAAATACAATGATTACCCCTCTCGATGAGCTCCAAATGATTTGCAACATGGTATTTATAGATTATTTCCAACCATTTAGGCACATTCAAGACAAAGAAATTGTTCGCCTAGTCATTTAACTCCTCCCTGACTTAATAGTAATCTGTAAACCAATAACTGTAGATAACTCATAATTATGATCATTTATTATTCAACTATCGATAAAACTGTTTAATATAATTTTGATAGCATCGAATTGATCTTAATCAGACACCATTGATTACCGTGGAAGCACTGGACAGCTGTTTCGTCCAGTATGGGACTCGTCCCAGTGCGCATCCATCGAACCCATCGGTGATCGCACCAGGACCTTCTGGTTCCCTCGCGCGAACGCTTTACCATTGGACCCACTGAGTCCGGCTCCCAACGTTGATATTTCCATCACCAATTCGTGAACATTGCGCGCCTCCTTATGCCATTTAGGTGATTACCTGCCTCACACCACCACACGGTTGAACCAGTGGCTTTCCAGGTAATCAATGGTTTTGTCTGATTCAGATCAAATTCGTGCTATCAAATTGAATTAAACAGTTACTATCTCTACAAACTCCCCTAATGTTAATTATCGATAAAAACATAAAAGCAACAGGTAATAATTTGATTACATTAAGATAAATGAGAAGAATCTTTTCTTAATCATAATATCATGTTACTTAGATGAAACCATTTCATCTTAATCTAATGCTTTCTAATAGTGTATTTATTAATGATAATACATACACATAGGGGATCTCTCAATTTAAATTGTAACGAGTTGGTGATCCTTGATGGAGGATGACTTTCTATATGTTTAGGACTCACTAAATGGATGAACTGTGATACAGATTTTGGGTTTTATCAAGTCTCGAATCAGTACACATCACTTTCAACACCAAAGTGTAGAGAGTGAGAGTGATCAATTACGTTGGGAATACAAATAATAAAAAGGTCAATACTTGTTATTAAAAGATTTCGAAAAATTTAAGATATGAAGTGACTGAACTTAATAGTGAATACTGTTAGTCTTTGCAGTTCTATGACTGATTATGTGAAGTTTAGTTGATATTCTTGTAAGTCAATTAAACGATACTCGTCTTTTAAACAATAGTTATTATTAGTTCATTACTCTGAGGGTACGCATTTTTTGCAAACAGCCTGAAGATCTTTATCTCAATCCATAATGAGGTGATTAAATGTAAGCTGCTGAGGAATTTCATAATAAGCCAAAAAATACTTGTAAGTATATCCAATGATTTATTTTAAAAATCTGTATTGATTAAACTGTGAAATTAAACATCAATACTAAAATCTGCTATTACTAACAAATGGATCCACTGGGATGAAGTAATCAGTTATATTAAAATGAAGTAAACTAACCGATAGATTATATTCTCGGAAGGGAAATAACCTAGAGCTGAGCGAGTTGTGCTGCATAGAATCGTTGTTCGCGTTTCAGTAAATACTCGTCTCGTTGAATTATGATAAAGAATGTTAAAGTACATGAAAAATGTGAAAAAATTTGGTAAAATAAGAAGCACCGTGTTGGATAGTGTTATTCTACTCCAGTCTTTTTAATTCACTCAAGCTTAGTTACGAAAAATATTCTTGTTAGTGTTGTATAAAACGATAAGTCTGAAGATATATTTAAAATTCCATTATAATACCGTCATATGATTCATTATCGTTTCCGTCTGAAGTATTGTTTCATGTAGGGATAAGACTTACTTTCAACAGCTCTGACTGCAACGTAATACAGTCACTGTATAAAAGTTAATATTTGTTGTTATAGTAGTTGCTGAGGGGATATAGTGACAAAATTTTGGGCTAGGGGCATCGGATTGTAAAAGGATGTTGTGTGTGTTGTGTGGAAACTTGGTATTGTGTTGAAAAGATTCTTCCATTTAGTTCACCAGGAAGAATGTACATATTTGATCGTGATTTTCTCAGTGACTCATTTAAAAAGCACTAACTGTATATATTTGTTGTAGTCATCCAGTATGTTGAGCGACACTACCATTAAAACAGATTAATCAAACATTATGATGAGTTAACCGTACACTGAAATGAATCTCTATAAAAAATTACATTCTGTTATAAAGTAATCGTTGACTAGAAGGACTTGGTACAGATTCAGTAATTGACGGTAGTTATCAGAGTCTATGCAGAATAGAATCATTAGTAATAATGATGTAAAAACAAAACAAGACGTGCACATATTTATATTTAGTATTATAAATGATTACCAAACAATAAACAGTTTCGAAATAACATAAATTTACTTTTAGATTCAACTATGTATTACCAAATCTTTATGAAACATTATCATATATAACTCAATAATACGTATAAGAAAATACTGATGAGAATGCAGCAACGAAATTAAGTCCGTATATAAGTTAAGAAGAAGGAATAAAAATAGTATCTATAGTGGGAAAGGGAGGTGTTTGTATATGCCCTACTGTAATCAATACGACTCATTTTTAGCAACCTTCGGAATTAAATGTTCGCGGTTATTCACATAGACCCTGTGAGATAGTTTCACTCATAACATAATTCATCTAGGGCAATGATAATCTGAATAGATTGATTCAGATAGGGCGCTAGGATTCCTACTACAGCCGGACTGTGTTTCGAGATAAAGTAATGATGGGGCACTACATAGTATATCTCATTAACCTCGGGGATTAAGACTTAAATCTACATTAACCCAGGTTTCTATGTTCGTTATTACCCTGTTATTTAATCTTATGAGTATCTCGTGTCATATCATTATAGGTAACTAATGTGTCTTAGACCACCTATGATAAAAAGCTTTCTAGCTCCCCCCCCACTTTATATCCTCTAATAATTCATGTATTTCAAATTCACATAAGTAAACAATAAAATGATCTTACAATGGTGATAAAATAATAAATAAATTAATAAAAAATATTGGTAAATATGTTAAAAACCTTATAATCATTACAAGCACCATAACTTCAACTCTTCAATTATCAGTATCTGAAAACACTAGAACTAGAAGTAATTAAAACACTTATACAGTATCAATTATAAGTTACATCATAATTATAGTAACTCAACTTGTGTGACTAAAGTCCATATAAAAAAGGTAAATATTGAAGGTAAATATTATTGAAATAAGCACTTATAATAGTAAAAAATTTAAGCTCTAGTTAGTTGATTATAAGAGTTGATTGCAAACCTAATAAGATAATGAGATAATAATTAACTGATACGTTACAAATATAAACATAGTTCAGAAATCTCTAAGAAATAATTAGAAATAAGAATATTTGACTTCAGAAGATTAGATAGATTGATAGATAGATAGATAGATCAGGAATAGATAGATAGATAGATAGATAGGTAGATCAGTGTTAGATAGATAGATAGATAGATAGATAGATTAGCGGTAGATGATAGATTGATAGATAGATAGATCAGGAATAGATAGATGGATAGATAGATCAGGGATAGATAGATAGATATATGGCAACAACTCATATCTGTGTTGTCTAAGGTGTATATGAGGAAGAATCTATATTTAGCTCAAATAGTTATTATAAGTAGTCACATTACATATAATGATAATCATATGTAATCAACTTACTTCACCACCATTAATATAATCTAATACGAATATATATTTAGTTGTACTTTGAAATGAAAAATGTAGTTTACACAGAAATGGATGATTCAAACTTTTGACTAATACATACGGTTCAGACATGACATTATCCACTTCTTTACGTTGTTTAACTGCATCTTTTTTAAGTACTTTTATTGCTAATGCTTGATTTGTTTTTACGTGATACAGCTAAATAAACCTTGAAATATGTTTAAATTGTAATAAAGATAATTCTGTAATACAAGGTAATAATAAATACTAAGAATAATAGAAAAGTGTACTATAAAAACAACTATGAGGAGTCGTGACTGGTAGAGTTCCAACTTATCGAAAGTGAAACAGTTATCATGATGATAATGGATGGTCGTTGCGGTATATCACAAATTAATGAAGGTTGGTAATTCTACCGATTGGACGCAAACCCAGTGGTGTTGATAGTTAAGCGTTTGTCCTGAGACCTGGAGGTTGTGAGTTTGATTTCTTGGTGCAATAATGGTGCCTATTGCTGGGGATTTCCATATCAGGTCGCAAGAGCTTTCCAATACTCCATGGTTTTAATGGTAACCTACCGACATCAATTTGTGATGAAATGAAGCACCACTGATGGTCTTAGTATAATGCTAATGAATTATAATCAGCATATTTTAAAGTTACAAATAGATTCTGCTTTATATGAATAAAGTTTAATATAATGTGTTTCAACGATCCTATAAGCTATCATGTAGTTAACTTGTAAACTGTACATTTACATGCACATTAAGCAATCTTTTGTTTGATGTATACTTTCATTTACTAAATATAACCATATGTGATTAATTTTTGTTAATTAAAAGGACTATCATAACAGATTATAATTCTTTTAATTATTCAGTTATTTGTTTTGTTATTTTTTAAGATTAGTGTTAAGTTGTACACTGACAAAGTTAAATCCAATTCGAGAATATGCATAACAATATGCTTTATCTATGTAGATCAGGTTTTGGTATTATATTGACTGCTTAATAACTTCAAGCATACTAGAATTCACCTATCAAAATCAGTTTTCTTCTGTAATTATTGTAAGGCATTGAATACTACAGCATGATGTATAAATAAGTTGAATTTTGGGCAAGTGCAATCAACACCGTACGTTTCGTTCTGCTTAAGACTTATTAGTTGAATGTGCTTGCATCTCAATGTTGAAGTTCATTTTAAGGCTCAAAGTTAGTTCGTTACATGTTAAGCTCCATTGTTTTCACTACTAAGCAGCTATTTATTCCAAATAACCACACTTGGATAATCAGTATATTATTTTAAGGTATTTGTATCTCCATGTTGATGTTATTTTTAACTGAAATTGACTAATCTTTGTTACCATTTGTTCATTCTTAGCGGAGTGCCTCGATATAGCTGTAATTTATAAACATGGATTAATTTGGATTGTTACTGGCAAGTGAAATCCAGGACGTATGCTTCATCCTATCCAATTTGATTCATACTTATGAACTACAGCTGTATCAAAGCAATCCATTCAAGATGCCTATATACCAAGAGAGATTGATTAACTTCAGTCCATAACATATCAACGGATGGATAGGCGAATTGCCAAGAGATACAAGTTTCATTTATTTACGATAAGATATAATTCACTCTACTATAATTGTTGATTACATTAATTAATCACATTTAAACAAAACAAAATATTCAAACTTCAAATATTTCATAAACTAAATTGTTTAAATTAAATAATAAAAATTTATTTTATTCAAAATTAAATATCATACCTTTCCAAAATTACCTTCACCAATAGTTTTTACAATTTCAAAATCATTTAATGATGCTCTTTAAAAATTTTTAGAAAAAATAAAATAAAATAAAAATTTATTATTAACATAAATTAGAATTAATTTAATTGAATTCACTTTTTATCTTCTGTTTGTCCAAGATCAATCAAATTCTATAAATAGTAGTAAATAAAAATATTTATCACATAAAATATACTACTTACTACATCTTGATTTAATGTTACATTAGATAATTGAGTAGTATTTTGTAGATAAGAAATATTTGTACATCATTACTTTTAATTTATTAAAAAAGTAGAAAAAGAAAATACATATTTATAAGATTAAAATAATGTATTCTTACTTTATAAGATGTAAATTATTTGATATAAGTTTCGTAATAAAATTATATAAATTTTACGTCGATTTGTGAAAATATTCAATAAATTATTTCCTGGTAATTGTAATCTTGTACAATCGTTCAATGTTTTTAACTTGAAATATCATTTGATTGAAGTGGGAGGGGGGAGAGACAAAACAAAACGGCATATATTACTTACTTTTATGTATAATGCATGAAATTCTGTATAACAATGTGATACAGACCATTCATGATTAGCTGACTTTAAATGGATAATAAATTGCTGAAAAGAGAATAGATAGATATTGTTTAATGATATGTAATTAGTTAACTATTTAGTAATGAATAATTAACTTATGTGAACATGAAATCAGGCTTCAATTAGGATAGTTTAACTAATTTAATACATTTAATGTATCATATTTATGGGGAGACAGGGGAGGGAAGTTTGTTTTAAACAAAACTGACAAAGTTGAATGGTTGATCATTATATCATAAGATATGGTATCTCTCAAATATGTAACTTCATATTATTTGCTTGATTGGAATGGGATTCTATTTTATTAAGTGCTTTGTCAATCGTTATTTAATATATACATAAATATTTAACACAAAACAACAAGCTAAGAGTAGATAGTGATTCTAATTTCGATTAAAATAATCTAACTGATAGATTATAAAGTGGTTGTTATCAGTGACACGTTGTCTATGATTTCAGGATAGATTTATATAAATTTATGTTTTACGACTTAATTTTAAATTAAACTCACTACTTAATTGATTATACTTACAGAATATCTTAATTATGTAATCTAATTAAATAAAATCGTCACTTTTTTATTTCAAGATTTTGTCATAGTAAATAACACTAATGAACTATACCAGAATCATCAAGAAAAACTTTTCCAGATATTTCAGTAAATATCCATTACTTTAAGTCCTTGACTTTACAACAGCATTTTTAAGAATAATGTATATTTCATAAAGGCACGTGGTATCACTCTGTTATATTCAACAATTGAATTATCAAGTCCAGTTTTCCATCATAAAACTACCATTTTGTATGAAAAGCAACTCTTAATAATTACGCTTAGATAATTTTTTATTAGTTTATTGCTAGTAACTATCTAAAATTAATTCAAAACGTCGATTATGTGAGAGCTACTAAAAGACACAGAGAGTACGTTTCATGCATATTATACCACCGTCTAACTTACTCGTATGTATAGAGTGCACACTAAATCCGCTGTTGTATACAATTTACACAAATAATTTTGGCACTGTATAAAGTAATACAATCTGCGTCTACTTTCAGGAAAAGTGAGCAATACTTATAAATTGAAATGTTATTATATTTATTATTTAAGTCCTATAAAAATTTACCACAACATCACACGAAGCTGAACGTCTTGAAGACACAGAATTTCGAAGTAATACCAAATATCGTACAATCTCAGTACAGACATAATAAACAAGGAGCAGTAAACTACTGGCAAATACGTAATTTACTGATACAGAAAGAAATGTCAAAAATAGTTCACTGTAATGTGTAGTGACTTCATGGATAAGGTTTTAATAAAGGTGGTATTAGTCGAAACTTATTATACTTGATATTTTTAATGTATGTTATAATAGTACTCAAAGTTATATCATTAGTGGGTGTAAACCAAAAAAGTGGATTAAGCATTAAAATCACCATGTGATTGATGCCCAAATTACTTGCAGAGTTTAAAAAATGGGAGTAAAAGAAGTGTCCTACAAAAGTGCCTTTTAATGTTCTTCACTCACATTCCTTTTAATGCATTGACTCAAGTCACTTTACATCATTAGGCAGGCTAAAGATCATTCTGGATATACCCAAATATTTACATTTATTCAGCTGCCAGCAATATTAACAATTTTTTCAGCGTATTACATAATGAAGTTTGGAACTGTTGTTATCACACACTAGATAAAGTCATTAGTTGATCTAATCTATAATGCTGACCGAAGTATGAATAGGTTAATTAAGGGCTTTCTAGTAGTGATTGTATTAAACAAATATTAACAAGAATTTCCTTGAATTTATTACGTAGCATTTTCGAGTATATAAAAGTGTAGTCATAAATCTGCCATAAAAATGTCCTTATCTAAACCATTTCTAATAGACCTCTGTATCATTGTCACATTTACACTGAAAGAATCCGGAAACACTTAAAGCATATAAAAAGCTCATTGAATTTATTTATATACTGAATTTTTATTAAAAATTTTGTCAATATATGTTTGTTTTAAAGCATCATTAACAACTATTCATAATCACTCGCTTTGGACTAACGCTGTGGATGCATAACTGGTTTCTGTAGAATAAAGTTTCACATTTACCTGGCTAGCGCTCCTTTTACTTCACTTATCGAATCAGTGAATGAATAAATTATTGTATCCTATGATCTCAGATCAAGATGGCTTCAACTTGCTTCTCACAAATCGATTGTCTTACTAGACATGGTCTCGGATCGTCCGGTGTCACTTTTAACTTACCTTGTGTGGTGGTGGTTAAAAGTACAAGATCAAACACTCAACTTAGATGAGTCTCAAGTAAATTATCAATATAGCTCTCATTAGTTTTGTATAATTAAATACCTTTGTACTTAACCTTGTGTGTCTATATTATTTAACTCCATGTCTCAGAGTATCCGTTTCTACTACATTTTTGGTGAGATTTGTTGCATAAATTTACTTTAGTTTATCCATCTTTCTGTATTTCAAATTTCTGTGCATCAACCAGGTTTTTATGACATTTGTGTGTATACGCACTACATACGTAATTGAGTTTATCCATATATCGTCTCAAATTGTACACTTTCAAACAAATCTAATATTATTGTTCATAGCTACAATCACACCATCATAGTTACATCTTATTATTATCTACGTTTAATAGTCACCAATAGTGCAATTTTACATTGTATATATGCTTCCGTCATCTATCTATTTCTTTATGTCACAAATTAGCAGCATTCATTCTAGTCCAATTCGACTGTTCTGTTTCCAAATATCACTTAAATGATCATCCACTATATACTCTCACACTTCTATAGTTCGACCTTATTATTAATGCTTATGTCTAATAAGTGCACAAAAGACTTTTACATCATGCACACCTTAAATTCTACTACCTTTTGAGCCGTTAAGTTGACCAAAAATTAGCAGAATTAACAAAAATTCTGTACTTAAAACTTTTGCATAATGTCAGCTTCCAGGAAGACCCAAGGAAGTCTACTTTGACGCCATAAATCCAGGATAGACAACCGTTCTCTAAGTTTCATAACAGTGATTTTACTTATCAGCCCAAATATTACGTTGCTGTTGTTGCCCCAGTTTCTGACGGATAAATTGTAAAAAAATAACACATATTTCTGTCCCAGAGTCAAGAGTAAACTGGGTGCCACATAATCTATTTTGTACGTTTTACGGGTGGCTTGGCATGAAGTTAGTGGCCAAAAATCACGGATGAATTGGTAATATGCATAAAGTAATGATCATCTGATATGTGGACATCATGTTTACTTTCCTTTTATGAACTCTGTCCATGGATATCATACACGGGTGTTGTCAGTATCAATTACATTTGGTGTACGATGAACTTACGGTAATTCGCTTTCCATTAATAAATGTAACGCGGTCAGATATTCCTACCACGGAAACTGACATAATGTACAAACTGAGCGGTGTTTATTCTGAAGGTCAACTTTGACTTCGCCTGGTGAGCCAAGATTCGTTGAGATCTTCATCTATGTGGTTGAGTTTTTTTGGTTCTGAAAAGTACACAGCCCTTGTGAAAAATGTTACTATTCCGATTTCGCTCTTAAATTAACTGCTTTGCGAAACAGGGTTACTATCAAGTAATTATAGGGGGGGGGGGGTGTATGGTACATCACGTATTTTTCTGCTGTACGTTTAGCTGAATATGTTTAGTTTAGTAAACCTCATGCGATAGCTCTGAAATTCTGGATATCGCCCTAATTGTTATTTGTCTACTTACTTCCTGTAGTTCTGTGCGTCATATACAGGTAATCGTCGGTTGTATACAATATTGTGGCTTTAATAAACGGAAATCGCTGAAATAAACAGGTTCTAAAGTGTTCATAAGCTATCCGGTGACACTATGCAGCGATTATTAAGTCTCAGCTGACGACGCGCTGATCTTTTTGTCTGAGCGACGGTCGATTAAACAGAATTTGCTGAGGGCTTATCTGTACTTTGACTGCCAGTATGGATAATAATCGACCTTAAAGGAAGATGCCAGCAATATTAACATTTTTTATCTTCAGTAAACAGCAACAATTATCAAACTGACACTAGAAATTATTTATTCGTTGCATTTATTGGTATACTGAACGGCTGTTGCCTCCACTTTTATCTATCAAGCTTTCGAATTCTATTCGTTCGGTCGTCACATCAATAAACATCTGATACACTATTATTTTGGCTCCCTAATATACACCAAGTGTTGTTTGTACTTTATCATTGTTAGTCGGTAGAAGCTAGGATGAGTGTAAGGTGGAATACATCTATCGAATACGCTGCCTAGCCTGTCACTAAATGAATACCATCAGCGCATAAACGCTTTCACTAATTCACGAAATAGTCAACTCGGTGTTGTCAAGTAACATCGTTATCAGAATTTCCGTAGGTGTTCCTGAAGTTCTATTTCCCTCTATTACGTTGGGCGGCCATGGAAGAGTAATAAACTTTCAGGACTATGTTTTTAAAATGCCATTTCATCTATTTTAGTTATGTATAAGGTAGACATTTTATTTCTATGATTATTACGACCGTTTAAACCCGTCCTGTCGTTCAGTACATTTATCGTTAGTGTATTGTCTCTTGAAATGAACTACAGTTAAATAAATTGTGTACAAGTTACTCTTATTCACTGCCACTATCTCTCTTGTTTCGTCTTTATGTCAAAATCATAATGTGCCTATAAAGGAATGAGTGAAATATAATACGATTCTGTCTGGTTGACTCTTTGGCTTGTGTTGATCTAATTCCGGCCTGGAATTGATTGGGCATCGGGCAGATATGCAGGAACTAGCTAGGCACCATTGGCGTTGATACTAAAACCACAGTATACTTTCATACCATAACACTCTCTTGTTGTGCCTCTCCTCTCCATGACTTTTTTTCGTCACCAAAATCATTTGTGCCGTTATAGGTGTAAAATCTGAGACCACATCCTTCAATAATATTACACGTCAAAGGACCGACGTAAGTGTTGGCCCGCACTAATTATGTTTTCACGCCAGACACATGTAATTAATTCGAACTATTTACTTGCCGAAAAAAATACCCTTATTTTCTTAGCCTGCTGTTTTCTAACGTCCATTATATCAATGTGTATCACTCTTTAAAGGCTTCATTGGAGCAATGAAGCATTATTAATACGGTTTTAGGTAAATAATGTTGAATTTTATGTTTTTCGTAATATATAAGTACGCTACTGTTACATACTTCGATCGTTTTTTAGCTTTATAGTGCATCAAAACCCTGTCTTACAGCTCCTCATGTTAATTGAGCGGTTACTTGTTTTTAACTTCCGTTCCGTGGCCACTAAAGAAAACTATTTGACACACTTTAGTTATTTTAACTTTCAAAAACAAGAAACTTAACTTCAAACGACGCTAGGGAAATCAATGATTGTGTACATGCAGGTGAATTCGGTGGATTTGAATAATATTGGGTTAAACATGCAATTCAGCACCCAGTTTCAATACCTTCATTCTGTTTTTGAAATAGATGCTATGGGAAAGTCTTTCTTTTTTATAGAGCTTTCAACAACAATGTATCCAGTAACTTTCGACTGACTAAATATCAGCTGATTATGCTTATTTAAACTGAAGCTTCCAAACGGTAATCACAACATAACTAGATCCCAGCTTCATTTAGTGGGATTTTGGATGGCATGCCCCGCATATTCAGAGCTAAATGACCCTATATTGTTAAACTGCTCACAGCTACAATGCACTCAGTACAATAAATTCCCGGTGAGCACAATTTTCCATTATCACTTTTCGAACCTTCACAAAGAACTACCACACTTCGTGCCCCAAGATTTCCGTAAAAGCCTAAAATTTTATCCATTGCCATTCCCTATCTGCAGAAACCTGGTGTATGATACAAATTACTCTCCGAACAACTATGGAGTGTCAACCTCACAAAACGAGCTTCACTAGGATACCAAAATGAATTTCCATTGGATTTGTTACGATACTGTGCTAGCTTATCTGCATACAGCACCATTTGACATGTTTCGTCGTACATTTCAAAAACGCAAACCTTGTCAGCTGCCGATAAGGGTTTTCCCTATGTTTAACAATCTGTTTAAAACTAAGCTGCTTTTGGAAAATGTCACAGTGTGTCTTGGACACCTAGTTACTTTCTATAGATTATTCTTGAAATCTCTACCATTAATTGTCATAGTTATGGATAACTACTCATAAGATCGTCAATAAGTAGTTGTTGGGTCCGGAAACTTCGCGCGAAGTGAGTGAGTTGCTAAGTGACAAGGAGCAAGCTGTCATAATACTGGGAGAAAATGAGGTATGGCAGTGAGGGACCAGGCCTATAACCAACAACCAGATCGAAAAAATGCAAACGAGTGGAAAATGATAGTTCAAAAGTAATTGTATAGTTTTTTATGCTGCTCTCTGTCTCTGTCTAATATATATATAATAAACATAGATATTACATATGTATATATTACAAAATACTGTGATAGTGTCAACAAATTTTTACGGTAATGTTCCCGATTTATTTTGATTATTCTCCCCTACCTGACCTTAGTCATTCGGGGTTTTCAGTGCTAGTCACAACGGAAGAACTATGTCATGGCTATCAAAAGAGACCATGGAAAAATGCCAGTATACAAGAGAGACAGGCCTGTCTCCGCTCTCCCCATAAACTTTTGAAACAAATTAAGGGTGATAATATAAAAACGTAAAGTCTCTTTATTGATGAAATCAATTTATATGACCACCCTAAACTTATTGCTGAATTATTTAGTG